>RCUC01160832.1:0-23821 GCA_003697995.1 Taxidea taxus jeffersonii
GATTTTTGTCTTTTATTGTTAATATCTCTCAAAAGAGACTTTTAAATGTCTTCATTAAGTTTAGTTAAATTCTGAGAGTAGATGCCTAAGTGTACTTCAGCCCGAGCAATTAGATTGCACATGTTTTTCAAGTACAATCATTACCTTTGAGCCTCAAGTTAGAATATGCTTTTACAGCAAGGGTCAGTGTTGAAGACTCTAGATACAACCTCCATTTCAGGTACTTTCCTGATAGTTTAGATTTCTTTGTCTGGCTTTTTGTCATTATTTTAAGCCGTTATAGGGCCACTAAGAGCATGTGGGACTAACTGAAGAAGCAAGGCTCTGATACTGTCCACTCATGTCAGCTTACATTATCATGTTATGTTTAATTTGCTATTTCTTTGGAAGAAACTTTTTAAGTGGCTTGACCTACTGCTAAGTTTAGTGTAGTTAAAAGTTGACAAGTTAATCCTGAAATTCACTTACGTGAGCCTGATGAATTGCACACCCTAACGACGGGGTCCAAGTGGGGTCCACTCCCTGAGCTGTGTAATGCTGTCTTCTCTGTGGAAGCCCAGGGTGATCACCTGGTGTGCAAATCTCCCATGTAAGAACTGGCCGAGGGGTCTGGAGTCACTCTGCATGTTCAGTATCACCAAAACTTACATATGTCCTATTTTAATAAAGATTTTGACATTTTATTTCCAGAGCCAAATGGACTGTTTCTTAGATCCTACTTTTCATCTCTTGGTCCAATGGACCAGGTTAGTCTGTGTTGCTTCTTGGTCTGTCCTGGGGATTTGGTTCTCTTAGGATTCCTGAATGACGTATGCTCCATCACCCACCAACTGATGACCTAGAATTTGACCTTTAAAGCATTGTGAACATCAGCAGTTGTGGAAATGAAATGTCAAAGTCCACTCTGGCTTGTCCTGGACCAGCCTGAGAAGAGATCGTTGGGGGCTGGGGTCACACAGGAAGAAGTACCATGGTATGAAGTCAAATACATATTTTTCCATGATGATGGTTACACACAACGAACTATAAGAATGACCCTTTCTTCCCAATGAGGAATGAAATCTGCTTGAAAAATGCCAGAACACTGTCCTGGAACTCAAGTGTATGATCATGACTCAAATATCAAAAGGCTCATTTCTTTTTTTTTTTTCTTCCCTAAAATAGCTTTAAAAAAATAAAGTATGGATCTGATTGTCTCTTATACAAAAGCAAGTTGGAATTTGTAACCTGTGTAAATGCTGTAATTAAAACCTTGTTTTTACATGGACTCATTATGTTAAATTTTCCACTAATTACTGACATTTTCTTTAATGTGTACATGCAATGAACATGAGGATATGATTAGTTGGAGTTAAAAGTGTAAGCAGTAATGAGCATATTATGGGTTTCCCTTTGTCTTCCTTTGGGCACTCGAAGGTTCTTGACAATAGGCCGGCCTTTTTTGTAGGGTTCGTACTCTGCACAATTTTCTGTAAACAAATAAATGCATGCAAAGTAAAACTGTCAGTATTCATATACACAAGTTGAATATATTGCCTCCCTTTACGTTACCTTTCTAGTGACTTGTGTCTACAAGGACCCCACTGAAGTACAGAAAGTCTTCCCAGGCACAGAAAAGGGGTTTCTGAAAGTCTCCTGCTGGGATATCAGCAGTGGAGGAATGGGAGACACAAGGAAAGGAGGAAAATGAGAGACCCTACAAGGCGCTCTGCACATATCAGTGTGCTGAGTTCTTTGATGTTTATGACCAATGAACATGCTTTGCTGGAAGAACCCTCTGCGGATCTGCTTTTCTCACAGTTGCAACCAGATGTTTATAGGTTCACGTTGCTTCTTTGCAGATAACACACACACATGGAGAGACACATTTCCTTCATTTTCTTTCTCCTGGGCCTGGCCTTTCTACAGGGTCCCTGGTTGAGCTGGTGCTTTGGGGGCCTGCCTGACAGCTCTGATGGCCAGTGAGGCCAGAGGGACAGACGCAGGATCCCCGGGGACCTGTGTGATGTCTGTGCTGCTCCCTCCTGAGGGGCAGGCAGGGGTCTCAGACTTGTCTCTCGAAGCCCCATTGCAAGACCTCTGCCCAGTGCTCTCTGCTCTGTTATTTGTTTTCTTCTCTTTCCCTTCCTTTTCCTTCCTCTTCCTAACCTGGTTGTCTCCTTTTCCAATTATTTCCAGCATGTGTAACTTCTGAACACTGGAGGAAATAGCCTTAGAATTAAAACCATGTTGACTAACATTCTACATAAGCAGCATTCACTGAAGGATTTTGGTAAGCCCACCTCATACCCACACTGGCAAACGGGACAAAGGCTGCTTAGTGCCATGATGACACAAAGCCCATGCTCAGAGCCACATCTGGCATCTCAGGCAGAGGAGACCGTTTGTTTTCACATAAATGTGGAGCCAACACTCTCACAAGTCTGACAACTCGGTGTGGCAGAATCCACAGGTCATCAGTTTCGAGGTAGGATTTCTGCACACCGTTCACTACAAACAATTCTATCCTGTGCTTTTCTGACTTTAAATAACAATAGCCCTAAAAGGAATTGTCAAGTGGTCCCTTTCCTTTGCACTTCTGATTTTTGTCCCCTGCATCCCTCTTACAGATTTAGTGGCTCCGGGTGGTTGTTTCTGTCCTGAGAGCATTCAATGTCTTGTCTTAGCTGCCTTTTCTCCTTACAAGAAGGTTTCTTTGGTGCAATATGCACGGCTCAATGGCTATTTTTTTCTTCATTTTAAAATTTCCCAATGATTAGGTGAAACTAATTTTATTTAAGAGTCAGGATGTCAATCTGATGGAAATAATTCGTCCTAGGTAAGGAACGATGGCTGGACACCTATTAAATGGGTTTAGAATAAGGTATTCTCATATTCAAGGAGAAATTTGCTAGCCCCAAATCATGGTTTTGCCATGAGATATATTTTGAGGTAGGAGGAGTTTCTTTCTTGCTGCTTCTTAAACTGCATGTTATTTGGAATAATGACTAAGACACATATAATGCTTTGCAATGTACAAAACACCTTTCATCCAGGTAATCTTGTTCTGCCTTATAAAAGGCATATGTTATCAGGATCTCAGTTTTCCAGACGAACACACTGAAGATTAGAGCAATAAAGAATTCATCCCTGGTCTGACTTCAGGGCTTATACATTTAATATATCATTGGAAGTACCCATAAATAAATAAATAAATAAATAAATATATATATATATATATATGTGTGTGTGTGTGTGTGTGTATACACACATATATACATATACATGTATAAATATATATTTATATATTTAATATAATTTAATATATGAATATCAAATATATATATTTAATATTTATATATATTTGAGATTTATTTATGTATTTATTTGACAGAGAGAGATCACAAGTAGGCAGAGAGACAGGCAGAGAGACAGGAGGAAGCAGGCTCCCTGCTGAGCAGAGAGCCTGATGTGGGGCTCGATCCCAGGACCCTGGGATCATGACCTGAGCGGAAGGCAGAGGCTTTAACCCACTGAGCCACTCAGGTGCCCCCATAAAGGTATATTTTATATTTTACTTTTTAAGAAACATTGACAGAATAACATTTATTTAGTGCTAAAAATATGGACTTTGCTGGCAAACTAGCCAGGGCTCATATTCTGCTGTGCTTCCTGTTGATACGTTTTCTTGGGCAAATCAAATTGCTTCTCTGAACCTTGTTTCCTAATCTATGAAATTATAATAAGAATCCTTATAAAATACCTTGCCAGGTGCCTGGCACAATTAGTGGTCAATAAATGTTATTCATTTTTTAATGTTATTTGTAGGGGGACAGAGTATGGGTATTGACGAGGCTAGCAATATAAACCAAGGCAGGAAACAATTAATCCCTTCATGGTCATTTTTATGGCTACTCCACTCAAAGGCCATAAGCCAGGGAGACGGTTTGAAACTAGAGGCAAAGATATCAGATTTCCAGCCAGGAATGTTACTGGAGGAGGAACAACAGTAGTCTAGGAGATCTGCTTGCCTCTTTTCCTGGGTTCTGCCATCATTCTGTCAGTGGTAGAGTCAATTAGCAAGAGCGGTGACTGTTTTTCCTATTCATCCAGACCTTCAATCCTGCATTCCACACAAAGCCACCAAGCCCTTATTTTGTGCCAATTATTAGATCTGGAGTTGAAGTTGCAACAAAAATTGTAGGAAATACAACCTCTGCCCTTGGAACTCAGTCCAGTAGAAGGTACTATTCACTCACCCATGAAATATTTACTGAGAATGTGATATGCTTTGGGTAAAGGGTAAATAAAAGTCATAGTTTTTGCTCTCAAGGTCTTCACAGTGTAGCTATAGAAGAAATAAATAGAGAAATGTAGAGAAATAAAAGAAATATAGAGAAATAAAAATATAGAGAAATAAAAAGGTAGAACAGAATAAAAAGTAACACATTTACAGACATGGGGAAACCCAGCACACAGTGCCATTAAAAAGAGGGGCCACCTGTCCTAGTAAGAGAGGGGAGGCAGAGAACTATGGCAAGAAAGGAAAACACGGGAAGGTTTTCTGGGATACACTGAGGCAAATTCAAAGGCTAAATCAGAATCATGTGGGTAAAGAGCATAGTGGAAGCCGCCACATCCTAATTGTCAGCAAGAATCTGCAATGCTGGTCTCTTGATACTGTTTGCCGTTCCTCGAATTCTGAGCCAGCTGGGATGACTCCTTCAATCCCCAGCACTGCACCTGGGACAAAGTCAAGTCGTTACATGCTTACAATTGGAAAGCCAGGATAAGACACAGAGAGAGGGGCAGAAAAATGTCCCAAGAGGGGAAAAAAAAAAAAAAAAAAAAAAAAAGCCTATTCCATACAGAGAAGCACAGAAAGCAGCAGACTTCTTTCAGAATCTATGGAAGTAAGACGAACGATGGAGAAACATCTGTCAAGGACTGACAAACATGCTTTCTAACCTAGCGTCCTCTACTGAGCTAAAATGAAGGGAAATTAAAGCCTTTTTGGGAGATATGAATGTTGATTAAATTCTTCATGAGTATACTGGGACTACAGAAATGTTAAAGGAAATCACATTATGTATGATAATACCAGAAGGAAACTTTGTTCTATACAAACAGAAATTAAGAGCACTGAAAATACAGGTACAATATAACTTAAAAAATCATTTTATCTCTTGAAAAGATAACTTTAAAGCAAACAACAATGACCGTGGGATGTGCAACATACATAAAATGTATTTGAGGTAAAATGCGTAACAGCAACATGTAAAAAACAGGAGGGAAAGAATGAAATTCCATGGATGTGTGTTCCTTACACTCTACATAAGCCTGTACGTTAAAATGTATATTGCAAGCAGTAGGACACTTGCTAAAAATTCACCAAAGAGGCATTGATAATAAGCAAATGACAGTTTTTTTTAATATTATTTTTTAAGTTAGATATCAATTTTATAGAGAAAGAAAGCAAACTGCAAAATTAAAGAAAATTAAAGTTATAGATGGTGGTTAATGATATTGAAAACAAAAAAATGGACAAGTCAATTAAAAAACTGATTTTTCAAAGTGACTAATAAAATTGAGAAAACTAAAACTAAAATCAAAATATTTAAAAGATACATTTCTACCTATCACACATACTTAAAAAATGAGAAAATATTATGAATGACTTCCTGCCAATAATTAAAAAAAAATAGGCCATGTACCAACAACTAGGAAAATACAGCTTATCAAAACTACATGAAGAAAATTTGAAATATAATATTCTTGTAACTGTGAAAGAAACATCCATAATTTTAAATTCTCCCTCAAAGGAAACTCTGGATTAGGCAACTATTCTGAATAAAAAAATTAGTAAGTAATACCAATGTTTGGTAGACTATTAGAGATAATAAAACTTTAGCACAAACTTTTCAGGTCAGCACAAACCTGAAAACTAAATACAATTCAATACTAGAAAGATGTAAATACTCCTCAAGTTACTCTATATATACAATGTAATCACAGCATTCCAAACTTTATGACATTCTTATTGTAGAACTTGACAAGTGATTTTTTTTGGTGGATATAATTTTATTTATTATTTATTAAAATTTTATTTTTTCAGTGTTCCAAGATTCATTGTTTATGCACCACACCCAGTGCTCCACGCAATACATACCCACCACCAGGCCCTCCTAACCTTCTAGCCCCCTCCCCTCCAAAACGCTCAGTTTGTTTCTTAGAGTCCACAATCTCATGGTTCATCTCCCCCTCCAATTTCCCCCAACTCACTCTTCCTCTCCTTCACTCAATGTCCTCTGTGTTATTCCTTATGGTCCACAAGTAAGTGAAATGATATGATAATTGACTCTTTCTGCGTGATTCATTTCACTCCACATAATCTCCTCCAATCCCATCCATGTTGATACTAAAGTTGGGTATTCATCCTTTCTGATGGAGGCATAATACTCCATTGTATATATGGACCACATCTTCTTTATCCATTTGTCTGTTGAAAGGCATCTTGGTTCTTTGCATAGTTTGGCGACTGTGGCCATTGCTGCTATGAACATTGGGGTACAGATGGCCCTTCTTTTCACTGCATCTGTATCGTTGGGGTAAATACCCAGTAGTGCAATTCCAGGGTCACAGATTAGCTGTATTTTTAATTTTTTGAGGAATCTCCACACTGTTTTCCACAGTGGCTGCACCAACTTGCATTCCCACTGACTGTGTAAGAGGATTCCCCTTTCTCCACATCCTCTCCAACACCTGTTTACTGTTTTGTTAATTTTGGCCATTCTAACTGGTATAAGGTATCTCAATGTGGTTTTTATTTGAATCTCCCTGATGGCCAGTGATGATGAGCATTTTTTCATGTGTCTGTTAGCCATTTGTATGTCTTCTTTGGAGAAGTGTCTGTTCATGTCTTCTGCCCATTTTCTGATGTGATTACCTGTTTTGTGTGTGTTGAGTTTGAGGAGTCCTTTATAGATCTTGGATATTAGCCCTTTGTCTGTAGTGTCTTTTGCGAATATGTTCTCCCATTTTGTGGGTTGTCTCTTTGTTTTGTTGACTGCTTCCTTTGCTGTGCAGAAACTTTTGATCTTGATGAAGTCCCAAAAGTTCATTTTTGCTTTTGTTTCCTTTGAATGGCAGAGATTTTAAAAGGCAGCATCTTAAAAAATACCCAATCCAAAGAAAGGCAAAAAGAAATGGAAATAAGAGGACATGAATAGAGAATGAATAGTAAGATGTTAGACTTGATCTCACTCACATCAATAATTACATGGAATTTAAATCATTTGAGCCTCCAGATTAAAAGTAGAATTGGCAGATTGGACACAAGCAAAATCCATCTCTAGGTCTTCCATAAGAAGCTCACTTTAAACATAAAGATACATGTTCAAGGAAAGGATATGAACTGACCTACCATGTGGTGGATAGGCATAATTTCATGTCATCATTATTTTCCATTAGTGCATCAACACAGTGGCATTTGAGACATCATGATATTTTGCATAATTCTTCCCATTTTATGGAATAAATCCTTTCTGTAAGTATGTGGAAACCTGTTGGTTCAAACACCCCATTTTTCTCTGCTCAGCCCTTTACACGAGGCCACTACTGGGTCTCAGCAATGATTTTCCCGTTTGTTAGAAACCACTGTGTTGGTAGCCATGATGGTGAAGCCACAGTTTGCAAATGTTTTATCAGACCAGTTTGAGCTGATCCACGCAGTGAAGGGTGAAAGAACTCCAGAATGCAAACTTGACCAGAGTGGGGAATTTTGTTTGTTCTGTTCACAGATAATAGAAATAACTTAATAAACATCGGTTCAATGATTAAATGAATGACATAATCAGTGAACTAAATAAAGGCAGAGTATTCTGGAATCATTCAGAATGGTAGTATGTATTCATCCAGGCCTCACTCTCAGAACGTCACTGTAAGAGTGCTCCATGTAGTGACATCCATCCATAACAAGGGTCTACAGCTTTCTATGAAAATACAACAATCACGCTATATTTAGGAAAGAAGCAAACGATGTAGTAACACAGAGGAGGGGAAAGAAAAACATAGGCATGGTTGAAACTGAGCTCTGGAATTTATAGAAATAAGTTCATTTATTAGGGGAAAAATCATATTGTGTAACACCTTATTCCCCAAAGAGTCTTAGTAAATAAGATGTTAAACCTTTTTAAATGAACCCTGTCAGAAAAATGAAACAAATAGAAAGGATCATTAGTTTTAGAAGAATTGCAAAATAAAATAGGCCAGCAATACCATGACTAGTAACTGAGGTCATAAAAACCATGTGAGAAGTTGAGTTTTCAATAATCCCAGGCAGAACCAAACCCATTCTCTCCTGTGTTCCCACGGAGCATCAACGACATCCCCCTCCCCCGCCCATGCCACCTCCCCAGCTCAACAAGGATGAGGCGTCCCAGATCACTGCCTCACACTATACTGCTCCCTAATACACAGTCACCCAACTTCCACATCTAAGTCTTTGCTCGTAACAGACTTCCAGACTCATCCAGCTCCCGGGTCCCCCTGTCTGGGCATCTCACGGACACTTTGAGTTGAATATGTTCACCCCTGATGTTCTGCTTTCAAAGAGCTGAGAACACACACCTTAGGGACAGACAGCTTCCACTTCTTAGCTGGGACACTACTTGGTTTCCCTGGTCAGATGCTGATAACCTTCACAGGGCTGCCTCTAGAAGATCATGGAATGCTGTAGGCAATCTCGCAAAACTGCTCGGAGGCAGCCAGATGTCCAGCAGGCACAGAAGCAGCCCTCGCTGCTGGCTTCAGGCTCCTTTCAGATGAGCCAAACACTCCATGTCCTTTACTGACAACCGGGAGCCAGTCACCTGGGTCAGGAATCGGGAGCGTCTTTCAGCTCCGCACGCTGTGTGCACACCCCCGTCTGAATGGCTTGTGAAGTGTCGGGGTCTCTTCTGCCCCCCCCCCCCCCAGCTTTTGCACTTCCTGACCTGAAGTGCCTTTTTGCCTGGGGTCAGTCCCTCTTCTACTCTGCCTTCCTCATCACAAGGCACTCAGGGAGTGGGAAGGATCCCCTCCCCTCACTTCCTTCACTCTCCTCCTGCGCCTGCGGAATGGAGCTCAAGGACTTTGCTCTTCAGTACTTGCCACCTTGCTGGCTGCCGAGCCCCATTCCCTCTGCACGTCTGAGCCTCAGTGCCATTTAAATTCCGAGACTGCACCCATAGATCCAGATCCTTTGGTTGGAAAATCCTCTTCATCTTTGGCAACTGGCCTCAGGTGTCACCTCCTCCAAGAAGCCTTCCCCGACTGGCCTGTATAGGGACGGTCTAAACTTGGTCTCAGGTAATTAAAATAGGAAAATGTGTCTGGAGTGAGGAGAAGATGCTGGCAGCGTCTCCCGCTCCGCAGATCTGTGGTCTGGTCTGTGGTCTGGTCTGTGGTCTGCCCCGAGGCCCACTGTTGAGGGAAACTTGCTGCAACCATGTAGGCCAGGGGAGGGACTGCAGAAACCTCTCCCAGAAGCCCTCTCCACTTCAGCCTTGCCTCTTTACTGCTCTGCCCACCTTCTTTCTTGCATTTCACTTTCTTGTTCTTAACTGGCGGATTCATAAATTAATACAAATAACCAAAGTCAGACAATCACAGCTACTTAAGAAAATTATGTTTCCCGGGAACGTGTTTTATATGTAGCGGGGAGGGGGGGAAAGAAACGGTCGTAATTCTGAAACTTCTACATGAATATGTTTGCTTAGGGAGCAGCAGCTGTTAAAATACAAATGTGGTATTTGAGTTCACACTGGAGCAGGAAACAATGCACAGTGTGGTCTAGGAGAGGCTCTTTCATCTGGGGCTGGGGCCCAATTCCGATTTGGGGAGAAGCAGGCCCACGGCGGAGTGGAAGGGGGGGTCTGGCGGCGGGCGCGCTCTCAGGCCCTCCCCCAGGAGCTACAACTGGAGGCAGAACCCGAGGAAGTCAAGGCTCTTCGCGTCTGGCCCAGCCGTGCGCGCACCGGTGAGGGCTATGACAGAGGGCTGGCCGTGACCTGACAGCCTTTTGCCAGGTGTATTCAGAAAAGGCGGAGAGGCTCATTCCCTTCCATGGTTTAAAAGCCTCTGGCTGGAACCGCATGGCTCTCCAGCTCAAGGGCTAGTGGCTCTCGGAAGCGGGCGAGGACCTGGCTGCGCCCTGGGTCCAGGCAGCCGGTCCAGGCAGCAGGACCCCGGGGCCCCCGCGCCCGGAGCACCGCGTCTCCTCTTCTCCGGGCTCCGGCGCTCCGTGTTGGCCGCCTCTCCCCGGACGCAAGCACAGGACAGGACTGCGGCACGAACGGCGAGCCGGCTGCTATTTTTACAAGTGTCCGCGGAGTGAGCTGGCCCTTGGAAGGCTGTGTGGAGCCTGAGTCAGCCGTGTGTGCGGGGACACTCCTGAAAGTGTCATTTCCTCTGCTGCCATAATCGGCCCGACATACGCTTAACCCCTGCGCGGTGACGGCCGGGTGACAACAGCCACACCCGCTCGGCGACCCTGGAACCCCTGGCTCGCTGAGCGGGACAGCTGGCCGAGCCCTGCCTGTGTGGTCATTGGCAAAGAATTCCCCTCCGGCCCGGCCGCCGCAGCCCTGCAGCTGTCGCCGGCCGCATACCGGGCGTGCCTCCCCGCCGGCGCGGCAACTGCGGGGCGTGGGCAGCGGTGCCCTCAGCCCCCGCGCCCTCACAGCCGCGGGCGCCCCGGAAGCCCCCCCCCCCCCCCACCAACCCCCCCCCCCCCCCCCCCCGCCCCCCCCCCCCCCCCCCCACCGCCCCCCGCAGCCCCCCACAGCCCCCTGCAGCCCCTCACAGCCCCCCGCAGACCCCGCAGCCCCCCGCAGACCCCCGCAGCCCCAGCCAGGTGCCCGGGTCGGCGCGAGTCCTGGGGAAAGTGTGAGGAAAAGCCGCAGAGGTTGCGTTCTGAGAGCGGCCACCCTCTGTCGCCGCTGGCGCTCCCGGGAGCCGCAGCTTCGCGGGGTCTGGGGCCGCTGGAATCTTGGCTGCGGAGCGGGTTAGGCAGGGACTTGGACTTGAGCACAGCCGGGTTCAGGGCCTCCGCCGCCGGGACCCCAGGCGAGCCTCAGGCTCCTCATCCAAAGCCTGGGATGGAGTGACCTGGTACCCGGGGCTCTCAAGAGCTTCAGGTCCTGCCTAGGAAGATGCGGAGTATGGGGGGGGGGGCAGGACACCCCCACCTGGGCTGCGGAAGGGTCATCTCCTCTTCCTCTAGTCCATAGGAACTGCCACTGATCAGTGTAGCCAGTGGATGGAAAGGGAGGTGCTTTGTGAAGCTTACCACGTTTATGTCAAATTTTAGATCATTAAACTAATCTATGTGTAAGACTCAATCCTGAATAGTGCTTAATTTTAACACAGACCGATTTTCACAGCATACACCAGCCAATGGACCTGGGCATGCCAGTTCACATTTTAAAAAAATTCTCTTTTTAAAAATGTTCCATTTATTTAAATACCAATGAGGGTTTTTTTTTTCCTATTTAAAAAATTCATATAAAATACATGTGACATAAAATTTACCATGTTAGCCATTTTTAAATGTGTAGTTCCGCGACATTAAGTGTGTTCACACTGCTGGGCAACTCTCACCTCCTTCTGTCCACAGGAATCTTCTCATCTTGCAAAACTGAAACTCCATGTCCATTAAATGACCTCTCCCGCCCCTCCCCCCATGCGCTCTTGGTAACCACCACTCTATTTTATGTCTCTACTCACTTTACCTAAGTGGCATCGTAGTATTGGTCCTTTTGCAACTGACCTCTTTCACTTAGTGTATTGTCTTCAAGGTACAACACCTTTGTAGTCTGTGTCAGAAAGACCTTCATCATTAAGGCTAAATAATACGCCCTTGTATGTCCATATACCACATTTCATCACCAGCAAATGCTTTTTTAAACCTCTATTTTTTTTCAAGATTTATTTATTTATTTGAAGGAGAGAGAGAAAGAGAGAAAAGCACGAGCGGGGGATGGGGGCAGAGGGAGAGGAGAAGTAGAATCCCCGCTGAGCAGGGACCCTGGGATCATGACCTGAGCCGAAAGCAAATGCTTGACCAACTGAGCCCCCCAGGAGCCCAACTTCTATCCTTGGAGTATAAGAGAAAGTGAGACGTGCAACCATCAGTGAGAGCATGCCAAGTGAGCAGGTTCTGACCATACAGATGAGATATTTGACACTGGAATCTTTGCAAAATTATTACTATTCCATTGTGCCAAAGCCAGTTTTGCAAATTTTCTATGATAGAAACATACAAATATATAAGCACGTTTGCACCTACATGTTACTCCAACACTCTTTTTTTTTTTTTTATCTCCGAACAGATTTACTCTGGGGTGAAAGCATGACATTCTTGTCACATAGAACTATACATTTTTAAGTGATTTCTATTTTATATTCTAAACTCAAGAAGTTTCTTTCTGCTGTAGGTTACAGGTAATTTATGGCCAGTTCAGCGTTCTATATCTGATCTACTCTTGTCCTCATCATAGCCTGCCTCTCCTCCTTCTCCTCATCCTGCTGAATTCTACATTTCTTTCATTCATTCATGGATCCTAATCATGTAGCTTCCTTGGGTAGAATGCTAAATATTTTCCTTACATCTAATTCTGATGTCTCCTTAAATAATATTGATATTATTGTTCCCATTTCACAGATGAGGAAACCGAGGCACAGAGGGTTTATGAAACTATCTAAGGCCAAACATTTATCTGTGTCAGTGTATCTGAAGCCAAATCCCAGATGTTTCCCTGCACATAGTATGGCAGTTACTACTTTCCTAAGTCTTCTAACTTTTATTCTCCACTGGATTTGCCTGTGGGTTTTACCTTTTCAAAAAGAACTACAGGGTCCCAAGAACATGACCCATGATTCTACATCTAGTGCATGATATTTGTTGTTTAATAAAAACTTAATAAAATTGGTTGGGAAGATGTTTAAAATAAAAATACGAAGAACAGCAAATTTAACCCAAAGTAAGCAGAAGAAAGGTAATTCAAAAAAATTAGAGCAACAATCAGTGAGATCAATAATGAAAAGGAGATCAATAATGAAAATCAACAAAACGGAAATCTGTTTCTTTGAAAAGATCAATAAAATTAATAAGTCTCTAACCAGGCTAACTAAGAAAAATAAGAGAAGATGCTAATTAAAAATGTCAGAAATGAAAAAGCAGGCATCACTACAGAACCTATAGACATTAAAAGGGTAGTAAAGGAATATTATGAACACCTGTATGCCACAAATCTGATAACCTAGATGAAAGGGATCAGTTCCTTCAAGACATAATCTGCTAAAACACAAGAAGAAATAGACAATCTGCATAGGTGTACGGTTGAATCAATAATTAATAACTTTCTGAAATGGAAACCACCAGACTCAGATGGGCTCACTGGTGAATTCTACCATACATTTAAGGAAGAAGTTACACCAATTCTCTACAGTGTTAATTGTCTCTTTTGTCCTTGTCTTCATTGTGCTGAGCTTTTGATGGGGAAATTTATTTGAAGACTCACAGCCTTCTTCAGGCCTGAAAGAGAGTTGTTTTTGTTACTTGTTTTTCTTCTATTTCATTTTCTCTACTTTTTTCCTAGATTTTTATCAGTTTGATATTGGTCCTCTCATACGGATCTTGTCTGTGTTTTATATTCTAAGGTCTGGGAGATTCTTACAATTATATTTTAATTATTTTATTGCAGAATAAATATGTATCAGTAGTCATATGTTCAATCTCTGGGACCAGGTGAATTTTTCCCACCCCCTCCTCCGTGCCCCCCAGCATACGGTCTTCTATGGGCTGCCTCTAGAAACAAAGATCTGCTCCTCCATGATAGCCAGTGAGAAAATGGGGATGTCAGTCCTACAATACAAGGGACTAAATCCTGCCAACAACCTGAATGGGCTGGAGACATTGAAGTAGGATGAGTGTCCAGTGGTGTGGTTGTCATTTGTGCATTATCAGCTAGTGCTCCTGCTTTTAGTCCAACTTTTAAATACCAACCTCTGTGCTATCTACTAATTCTGAACACATACCCTCTCTGAATTCCAATAGCTGGATTGGTCTCCTTTTTAAAGCATCTGAGTCATTTATCTCTCTGTTTATTTCATCTTTCCATCCTCTCCCACCTCCTTTCAGAAATTTGTAGAAATCTCTTAACTGTTGTTGATTATTTTCGACCCTTAATCTACTCTTTTTTTTTTCTTTTGAACTTTTGATCTTTTACTTCGGCGGAGGTCTTTGGAAGGTGAGGAACAAATGTGTATGTTCATTCCTCAATCCTGAACTGGAGCTGCCTGATTAGTCTTTTTAACAAACTGATTTCCAAGCTGATAGCTTTTAGACTCACTCTTTCTTGTTCTTTTTGTTGGCATTTCTATAAAGGCAATGCCCTTAGACAAAAGAGGAATTGTTTTTCTGCCCAGTAAATACAAAGACAGACCTTGCCAAGGAATAGTAATGAAGTAAGACCTTAAATGGGCTTTGGAAAAGCCTCATTAAAACACGTGTTATCTTAGGAGGTTCTTTGGGATATTGAAGAGAACACAGACTTTGTATGATACACCAGTTTTTCCACATAGCCTTGAGCAAATTACTTAACCTCTTAGCACCCAGATTCGAGTGGATAAAGTGTACTCCGTTTCAACGTCACAAGGTCACTGTACAATGTGCATGATACCTAACAAGCACATAATGAATCATTCTGCAAAGATTCATAGTTACACTCTGCTGGTCACTGTGTATGTAATGGGGAGTAACCTTAGGGTGGCTCTCTCTAGAAGGTGCAAGCTAATGGGTGGCTAGCATAAGTAAATAGTCACTCTCATGACAATACTAGTTACCACTCCCCTTGTTCCACACCCATCGTCCTTGTGATGCCACCTGTGGCCAACTTGAGCTCCATGGGATAGTGTGGAGACAGGTAGAGAAGGACTCTGGTAGAGCATGAGGAGAAAGGAGAAAGAAAGAGTAAAGGATGAAAATGGGGGAAAGGAGAGGAGAGAGACCTTTGAATGCCTAACTCAGAATGATTCAAATGGAACAGCTGAGTCCATCCCTGTCCTCCTCTCTTCTGTGATAACAGAATGCTACAGACTGGGTGGCTCGCAAACAACAGACATTTATTTCTCACAGTTCTGGAGGTTGGATGTCTAAGATCAAGGCATCAACAGATTGGGCGTCCGGTGAGAGCCTACTTCTTGGTTCACAGATGGCCATCCTTTCCTGGTGTTCTCATGTGGCAGAAGGGGCAAGAGACTTCTCTGGAGTCTCTTTATGAGGGAACTATTCCCATTCATGCGGGCTCCATTCTCATGCCCTGACTGGTCCCCAAAGGCTCCACCTCCTATACTATCACATTGGGAGTTAGGTTTTCAACACATGAATTGTGAGGGGACATCAACATTCAGTCTGTAACAACCACCACATATAGAAGATGTGAGAAACCTGTACACAAAGGGAGAATGCTTTAAAAATGTACACAGTTCTTCAGGATTATGACAGAGAGACCACCAGACTGGCAGATAAGTGTTTCAGAGTTAATATTAACTATTAGCTAAATCACTACTTAGTACTTCGACTTTGAGAAACTTTCCTAGATACCTGTATCTGTTTCTACCATGAGGATTAATGATCATTTTCTTTGTAGATCTAACGTGTTTTATGTCTCTTAAAAGATTATGACCTCTTCTACTTTATGGAGTGAGAAATGAGGTATATATCTTAGGTGAATAATCACTGAATATACTGAGACAAAAATATACATGCAAGGCTTAAAATTAGACAAAAGGAAGGCCAAGAAAATGTTAAAACATTTAATTTTAGAAAGGTGAGTACAGAAATTAATGGGACTCATACAGTTCCAAATAAGTTGAGCCCAAATTTGGAAAGAACTGCCAATTTATCTGTCCAGTAATGTTCAAATCCTTGCTTTCATAGAATTGGGCTTATGAGAAAATAATTATAATACATTGAAAATAATGGTTTTGTTTCGACTTCACCAATCAGATTCACATTTTACAAGCATAAATACACCAACACAGATGTAGTATAAATATCTATTGTGATCATAAAAGATATTTACTAAAAATTTAGCCTCACATTTTTCATGAAATGTGAAACTATTCAAGTGCTTTGTATAAATTGACTCCATAGGGGTCTTGATAAAATAGCAAATGAGTTTTTTAATGTTATGAGCTTTTGAAAATAGTCCATGAAAGAGAGTTGCATTGTTTTCCAGCAAAGCAATTGAATCAGATGCCCATCACTGATAGAGGCAGAAGAACATGTTTGAGACCAACCAGTTACTCTTTTCAGAATTTCATTAAAGCCATATGAGATTCTAACATTGCTTTTAGCAAGTTTTGTTTTCCAGTGCAAGTCACTGGTCTGAGAACGTTTTGAAAGGGTGTGCAATTGCTGGCTTATTCCAGCAATGAGCCATTCCAGCAAAGTGAAAGGAAGTCAGCGATGCTGAAGGAACAAGGCCAATAAGGCCACCCCTCACACAGAGAAGGAGCTCAGTAAATGTCAGTGGCCATGAAGTCGGGGGATGGGAGTGGGTGGGGTGGTTTGACTTTAGGAGACCGTGGTAGAAGAATCTGAACTTGACTGCAAAGATCTGTCTCCATCCCTGAATAAAGCACACATTCCCTGAGACTTAGGATCTCTCTTGGTTTCACAGTGAATTGCCTGACTGTGGCTTGGTGAAATAATTGTCATGATGATAATTCTTGGGTATCTGTGTTTCACAGCAAAAGGATGTTGCAGGGATCTATATACTTTGAAAGGATGAAGAGACATGGGCTTTGATGATCCTTTGTTTCCTTCAGTTTTTCTTCACTACCTGGTCCTTTTTTCTCTCTCTAAAAGAGCTCTGTCTTGTTCCTTTTTACCCTGGAAATTTTGCCTGGAAACCGAAGCTTGTAGCTGTTAATGATGCTGCCGTTCAGGTTTCCAAGCCTGTGAAAATGAGTTATGTTTCCTTTCATAGCTTCACTTGTGCTCCTAAGTCTGAGCAATCCCACACAAAATATTCTTCTGGGACTAGCGGAGAAGTGGTACAAGGAAGGATATTGGCCAAGACATGCAGAGCTGTGAAGTGTGTTCCCACAACAGACCCAGTCCTCCAGTGAAGAATCCAATACGACAAAACTGTAACGGATTTAAAAAAAGAAGAAGAAGAAAAGGCCAGTATTTCAAAGGATAAAAAGCAGATTTCTTTCAGGAGACCACCTAACCAGTCTTTTCTACTAGCCGTCATATAAGCTCATTGAACCCACGCCGGATTCTGAGAAAGGACTGAACAATTTCATTATCAGCCAATACATCTGGACGTTCAAAACAAAGCAAGATAATCAAATCAAAGGGACTGTACTCATAATTATCCCCTCGTCCCCATACCCATCCTCACAGCATTGCCGAACTCTGTCCTTAGATCAAACCAGCCCTGCTCCCTAGCTGCCAAACTCTGATGACTAAAGCCACACAGGTGTGCTGATGAGATCCATGACGGATTTTTAAACTTCCAAGCTTGGTTTGGCAGCATGTGATTCCAGTAATCCGTAAGCTGGTCTCTTGTTGGTTTCCCATTCCCTAATGTGGCCGTGTCAATTTTTCAAGACTTCTTGTGACATTGATTTAATCCCTGACCTTCACACCCTCAGTATGATCTTTCCTCACTCCATGGATGGTAGAAGTCCCAGAGGTGAACTCCTCTCCTCACTTCTACTCCTTTGCCTCCATCCTAATATTTGGTAATCACTCCCTGCCTCTGTGTTTCTTTCTCCCTTATCTCAGGGGCCATAGTGTTCATTCCTAGTGAACACTAATGCCATGCATGTATGTTGTTTGACCCCATTTATTTCCTCCTTCCCTTTTGGGATTTTCCTCCATAAAACATCCAGTTGGACTTCTTTTTCTAAGTTGGATATTGAGTTTCTTTCTCTTAATTCTCTCCTTCTCATCCCATAAATATATCCCACATTCCCATGTTGTGCAGATCCCTTCAGAGACATTATCCACTTGGACAGATATCTGTCAGTTTTCTGGCAAGAGGCAATAACATTTCTTGGGGGAGCAGTTACTTTTTCAATCAGGCCCAGAGTCTCCATATTGGGTAGAAGAGGGGCTGATCTTCCATCTTGGAAGAACTGAGTTTTCTTTATATCTTTTCATCTCCAATCCACGGCCCATTCCATTTTCTAAAAAAAATGAATGTTTTTTTTTTTTTCTGTATCTTCATTGACTTTGGCCTTGTTTTTGACCCTATCTACTCCCATAGATTTTAAGAGACCACCCTTCCACTTCTCCAGTTTTCTTCAATGTTATTTCCAAAGTATGATGATAACTTATCTTCCTTTCACTCTCCCCAAATGGAAATGAGGACATGATTTTGTTGGAATCTCTGTGAAGGAAGGAAGTTCTTGGCCATGGCCTGTTTGGTCAATAGTTCCTTGTACTGAGTGTGGTGGTCTGAAGTAGGGCAGCACTATGACCCAATACAGATGGGACCATGTATGAAGATCACATGTTGGTTCCATGGTGTAATGGCGAGCACTCTGGACTCTGAAGGTCACATTCTTTATTTTTCCATTGTCATCTTGATGGACATTTAGGTTGTTTCCAGTTTTTTTTTTAATCCTATTATTAAAGAAAATATTATTAGTGGAATTTGTTAGAGGTGGTAAGGTAAACCTTATTCAGGACCATCATGTTAGGTATAGGCACCACAGCAACAGGATTTTATAGTGGGGAGAAACATTAGGTTCACCTCCAGATATGGTGTGGACAAGTGGACATTTATGACCAAGGAGCATGGTGGATGTCAGTGGAGGGAAATTAGTAAAAGGAAACACCAGGTGTAACTAGGGATTCTTGCTAACCGGACCTACCAGGACTCTTCCTGGAGGCAGGCCAGGGTAGTCAGACATCACCTGGGGCCGGGGAAAGGATGAGGAACCTACTCAGACAGCACGGGTGATCAGATATGAAGAGTGGGGGGCTCTTGCTGAATTCTAACTTAGAATAATTTTTCCTGAAATTGTATTTTACAATGTAGGGCACAGATGCACCTAAGATCAGGCTCAGGAGCCTGACTGAAAGTTGGTCAACAAAAGAATCTTTGTCACTATTTCAGACAGTCCTGGGCAAACATTCTCTCCTTGTCTGCCTATCCTGGTGTTTGTGGCCTTTTCTAGTTGTATAGACAGTGATGAAATTTTTAGGTCATGGGTCTGCACTTTTCTCGTTTTGTTAGAATTATTTAATCAGTTTTACCAGTTCACCTTCCTCATAGTAACATATGAGCATTCTCATCGCTGCATATTTTCAATTGTTGAAACTATCGGACTTTTGGTTTTTTGAATATTCAAATATACATTTATTATTTCTGATTAAGAACCATACATGGTAGTTATAATACTTTATTAATTAATAATTACACCATTATCCCTTAGGTGCATTACAACTTTTAATTTTTTTTTAAACTATTAGACTTTTGAAACTTTTGTCTATTTGATCATTTTAAAGTGACCTCTCATCGTTTTATTTCCTATTTCTCTGACTTCTCTCATAAGGTGAAGAATTTCTCTGTAACTTTTAGGTATTCAACGTCTGCCTTCTGTTTGCATTTTTCTGCTTTGGTTGGTTATCTGACTGGTCTGCAGTGGCTCTTGATGTGTTCTGGCTGCTAATTTCTTTCATGCCTTGAGTGGTAAATGTCTTTGCTTTCTCTATGAATTGTCTTTGAATCTTGTTTGTGATGTTTATTTCTATAAGATACATACATATATATTACTATACAGCACCAAACTTACCTCTTTTTTCACTTATCAATTGAATGTTTAAAGTCTCATTTAAGACTTCCAAATATATAGAAATATCAAATCATCATGTTGAAACGAATATAATGTTGTGCCTCAATTATACCTCAAAAAAAAAAAAAAAGGAAGAAAAAGGAGAAACAGAGAAGAAAGAAAAAAAAAAAAGACTCCCATACCTCAGGAAATATATTCTCCTTGATTTAAAAACAAACAAACAAACAAAAACATTTTCAAGTTTGCCTTTTGAACCTTAAAAAGCAACCACGTAGATGTTATTATTTTATATATGGTGACATGACTATCCCAGCATCTCAGCTTCCTGAATGAGCTTTAATTAATTTATTCTCATTTGCCTTGTGGCCTTCTACTCTGAGATCTTAGGGATGCTCTCAAAGGTTCCAGAAAGCTTTCATTCGTGTTCCTTCTGTCTTTTCCTGGGCGTCTCCACTATCATGATGGCTTAACAGATCTGTAGCTCTAGGCATAAGGCTTGGTTTCTCTCCTCAAGAATACACTTACGAAAGACATCAACCTTCTACTAGTTATTGCCATTAGCATACCAACACATGGAAAACTATGTTTCCCCTGGGTTTCTTCTCTCAGTTATGATTTTCCAGGAAAAATGTAGAGAGGAAAGAAGACCAATAATGAAGGTTATTTGTGTGATAACTGTGGGCAGTTTCCTTAAGTAACTCTGTGCCCCATTTTTTTTCTCATCTATAAAATGAAGATAATAGCAGTACTTTCATTCTAGTGGAGGATTCACAAAGTATATAAGTGAGTGTGTGTGTGTGTGTGTGTGTGTGTGTGTGTGTGTGTTACAGCAGATGCTGGCACATCGCCCGCCAGAGTATACAAGTGTTAGCTAATGTAGTTCATTTTCCTGTTATTTCCTCAGTAGGCTGCTCTTCATCCATTACTGAAATGGAATGAGACCATTTTGCAGGCCAAACAGGTAATTTGGTCCTTGAGTTGGCAAGGTCCACTCTGAGAGGACATCATCACTCCTTTCTGACAAAGGCATGGCTCCATCGTATTAGGGATTCATTTTCTGTAATACTCAAGTCTCCTGAAAGTACTGTCCCAATGTCCATCCCATCTCATGGAGATCCTTACGGGAAGTGATTTTCCCCCTGGAGACCACTACCACGATGTGCCCCCAACATCCCCCTTGCTCTCATTCAGGCTGGGATTCAGTATGCTTCATGGTGGTGAGAATTACAGTAATCAGGCAACGTCTAAATACTCCTGAGCTTGCCAACTGAAGTGTGACCCAGAACTGTTTTGCGGGATGAGTGTTGTGATTGTTTCTCCAGCTGTTCCTATTAGGATAATTAATATAATTAACAATAAAGGCTTTAATTATGGATGTTTAATGAGAGGAATTTATAATTATCACCCAAACCTCATCTCGATACATAGGAAACTTTTATTGAGTGCTTACTAAGTATGCATAGCATCTTATTGAACCTTTACAATAATCTTTCAAAGATAGATAACAAAATTAGGAGTAATTTAATTTAAAATTTAAGAAGCAAGAATTGCTGTAGTGTCTTTGGTTTACTGTAATGAAGAACCACAAACTGGGTCACTTGAACAATAGAAATTTGCTGTCCCACAGTCCTGGAGGCTAGAGGTTTGAGACGTTGGAAGGTTGAAGGTGAGGTGTAGGCAGGGTGGGCTTCTCCTGTGGACGAAGGTGGGAAGATCCATCCCAGGACTTCCTCCTAGCTTTCAGTGCCAGCAGGCCTTCTTGGCTTGTAGATGGCCATCTTCTCCCTGTGTCTTCACATGGTTTTCCCTCTGTGGCTTTCCCTCTGTGTCCAAATTTCTCCTCTAGGAGACATAGGATTAGGGTTGACCCTACTGATCTCAACTTGACCATTTGCAAAGACCCTATTTTCAAATAAGGTCACATTCTGAAGTACTGGAAATTAGAATTCAACATCTTTTTGAGAGACACAATTTCACTCCTTTAGTTAGAAGTGCCAGAGCTGGCACTTAAAGCCAAGTACATCTATGCCACACGGCCCTGATTTTTTTTCCCACTCCATTACTTGAGGTGTCTCCTGCCAATTTGGAACTGCTTCCTTCCAAGCGAGGTTCTTCTTTCCCACCCATCAGAAGCCCTAGTATCTTCCTTTGTGTCTGTATCTCTTCCTTGAGAGTCCCTCCCCTTGCCTCTGGGTCAGCACCTAAACAGGATCAGATCTTCCTCATCTTAAAAAGTGTTTTATGATTCCAAGCCCAGTTTCCTCTTCAGCTACTAGCCCAACTCTCCTCTGCCTCTCTGCCCAGCCACTGGATAGTTCAATTGGTCTGCCGTCCCCATCCCTCTCTTTCCACAGATTCCAAAATGTCCTCAGGGTGCCTTCCGCCATGACTGTACCACCGACACTGTTTTCTCTATACCAGCAATCTCTAGGTTGCTGAGTATCAGGGAAACTTTGACCCCATCCATCATCCTACAGAATTCCTCAATACATTTTATTTACTGGACGATCCAGTCCAGTCCTTTAGACTCTGACCTCTCTTGGCTTGCATTGAAATGCGAAGACCCTCATGAACATCTTTAATTTTTATGATAAATTGGTTCCCTAAGTATTTCCATGTGCGTGGAGTTACTTAGTGACCTTCTATATTCTGATGACCTTCAGCGAACTTCTGAGCCACAGTCTTCTGAGATCAGACCTGGATATCTGACTGTCCTTCCACATCCCCAGAATCAGTGTGCACAAAATAAACTCAGATCCCCCAGATCTGCTCTTCTTTCCATGCGGTACACTTAGACAGTGACACTACCCTGCTTTTAAACTTTGAGATAAAAACCAGAAACTGGGTCCTGGTCAGTACTCTTACTCTCCTTCCTCCCTCCAGCCCCACCAGCCCCCAGACCTTCTCAATTCCATCCCCTGTAACAGGGCAGGGGCTGTGGAGCTCCCCAGAAAGTAGAGGATTCTTGAAAAACAGCTGCTCTGTTCCAACTCTCCACAGGGACTATCGTGATTTTGGCAATTCCTTCATGTTTCAAAATTAGAAGCCCTAAATGTCCAAGCAACTGTACCAAAAACACATTTGGGAAGATCTTCATCAGCTTAGAATGAAGAAGAAAAGGGAATACACACACTTTTTGGAGATAGCACATCTTTCTCTTATCTCTGCTTCCCTGTCTAGGACTTAGAAATGTTTTATACTTTGCTTTGACCATGGTGTTGGGAGGGGGGAGTTGTTGGCTAATTTCGGCTTCTTAGAATGTAAAGCTGTTTGAAGATTTTAACACATGGGAGCTTATATGCCACTAAAAAAAAAATTACTTTGATGGCCACCATATCTTCTTATTCTGTGAGTTTTAGAAGCATGTCTAAATCATGATTATTTTGAATGAAGAAAGGGCAGTCAGAAGAGTCCTTAGGTTCTGGATGGAAAGGTAGGGTGTGAGATAGGCACCTTCATGTGGAACACAGTCTGCAGGAAGGGGTTAGAAGCAGGAACTAAAAGAGACAGAAACTGAGAAAACAGACCCGCATTGTGAAAATGTCAACATGCCACCTGCAGTCTTCCGCGGAACTGACATCCGCAGCAAGTAGTGATGGCTGCATGCAGACTTTTCCTGTCCTTAACGAAGAACAGACCCAGCGGCCTGGAGCCTGGGGTGGGGTGGGGTGGGGGAGGGGAGGTGGCTGAATGTACTGCTCACAGGCAGGGGCCAGGCCCCAGATAAACAGCTGAGTGAGCCTGAACATATTGGAGTTTTTCTGTTTGTTTTAAGAAAAATAACTTCTTGGGGCACCTGGGTGGCTCAGCCAGTTAAGTGTCTGCCTTTGGCTCAGGTCATGATCCCGGGATCCTGGGATCGAGTCCGGTGTCAGGCTCTTTGCTCAACAGGGAGCCTGCTTCTCCCTCTGCCTGCTGCTCCCTCTGATTGTGCCCTCTCTCTCTTCTCTGACTAATAAACAAATAAATAAAATATTTTTTT
>RCUC01160833.1:0-44712 GCA_003697995.1 Taxidea taxus jeffersonii
CAAAAAATCAATTATAGTTCTATGTACTTAAAATTTATAACCAAAGTAAAATTTTAAAATACCATTTTCAATAGTACCAAAAACAATAAGAAATACTCAGGAATGCATCTAACTAGAAGATGTGAATGACCTATATAAAAACTATAAAAATTTACAGTGAGAAATTTTAAAAGATTCATGGTCAATACCTGTTCACGGTCAATCCATTTTAAATATCAATTCTTCCCAAACGCATCTATATGCATATATTCAATGCAATCACAATTAAAATCCCATCATACTTTTTTGTGGAAATGAACAAACTCTCCCATCAAAAAAATGTAACAATTATTAAGGACCCATTAAACACAACTTCTTAAGCATTTAAATACTTGAGCATCAAGTTATCTGGAACTTGAGCTCCTGGGCACTAGATTAATCAACATAGCAATACCAATGCCATGATTGATGTGACACACTACAAAGAAATCAGTGAGGATCTATGGAACTTCCATACAGACATTGCTAATCAATCATTGTATCCTTCCCTTCTGAGTCTGGATGAAGGACTTCAGGTTCGAGCAGCTTTGGCTAGTAAAAAAAGTCAACACTGTTTGCCATTCTGGAAGTCTATTTGGTGCTGCTAACTGAGGCAAATAAATACTTTTCTATCTTCATTTTTCTGCTCAGCTTTCTCTGTGCTATTTTACTGCTTTGCCAAAATCATGGAAAATATGTTTTGTATTGTTCCCTACCCTTAGTCTGGCACTTAAATATGTTTATCTGATGCTCTCCTTTAAGAACCAGTATGGTGGTTGGCTCAGTTGGTTAAGCACCTGTCTTCAACTCAGAGTCCGGGGATAGAACCCCATCAGGCTCCCTGCTCAGCGGGGAGCCTGCTTCTCCCTATCCCTTGGCCCTTCCCCCCACCCCAGCTGCTGCTCTCTCTCTCTCAAATACATAAAATCTTAGGGGGGCGGGGGAAGAAGCAGTATAGGGCCAATGTATTCTGGGAAGCTTCCTATTGACTAAGCTCATGTCATGATCAGTCTCCAAGTCCTTTCGACACCAAATCCTGTGCTGGACAATGTTGTATTTAGTCATCTGCTGGTAGGGTTATTCTCTGAGCCCCACTTTGCTCACTGGCAAAATGGTGGAACAGCTACCTAGATTGCAGAGCTGCTGTGAGGGCTAGAGATGATACACGGTCACCACTGGGAAGGAAGCTCTGCAAATACGGGGATTTTTTTTTTTTTAAGATTTTTTATTTATTTATTTGACAGAGATCACTAGTAGGCAGAGAGGCAGGCAGAGAGAGAGGGGAAGCAGGCTCCCTGCTGAGGGAGCCTGATGCGGGGCTCGATCCCAGGACCCCAAGATCATGACCTGAGCCAAAGGCAGAGGCTTAACCCTCTGAGCCCATAACCATAACCCCGGCACCTAGAATCCCACCAAGGGCATAGTAGGTACTCAAGAAGTAGCTATTAAGTAAATACATAAACAGTCTTTCATATAACATGATGCATAGAAGGGAGTTCAATTTGTTCACGCAGTTAACATTCTCTGAGAATTGAGCCTCTTGAAGGCAGTGCCCGGAATGCTCTTTAGTCTCCTGGAATCCTATTTCACTCGGGACTTCTGAAGTTAGAAATTAAAGGAAATATCAGAACCAGAGCTGAACTATGGATGAAGAAAATGAGGCACAATCCTGAGGTGTGAATTTTTTTTTTTTAAAGATTTTATTTATTTATCTGACAGAGATCGCAAATAGGCAGAGAGGCAGGCAGACAGGAGGAAGCAGGCCCCATGCAGAGCAAAGAGCCCGATGAGGGGCTCGATCCCAGGACCCCAGGATCATGACCTGAGCTGAAGGCAGAGGCTTTAACCCACTGAGCCACCCAGGCGCCCCTGAGGTGTGAATTTTAAGAAGTGCCAAAAAACCTCAGTAATCAAGAGAAAGAGTATTTTCAAACGTCAAATTAATGCAAAAAAAAAAAAAAATCCACGATGAACAAAAACATCAGTATGATTTTAGTTTTTTTGAAGTTTCAAGTTTTTATTTAAATTTCAGTGAGTTAACATCCAGTGTGATATTAGCTTCAGGAAGAGAATTTAGTAATTCATCACTTACATACGATACCCAGTGCTCACCCAAGTGCCCTCCTTCACATCCCCATCCCCCATTTAACCCATCCCCCCCCACCTCCCTCCAGCAACCCTCAGTCTGTTCTGTATAGTGAAGAGTCTGTTTTCTGGTTTGCCTCTGATTTTTTTTCCTCCCCTTCCCCTAGGTTCATCTGTTTTGATTCTTAAATTCTACTGTGAGTGAAATCATATGGTATTTGTCTTTCTCTGACTGACTTATTTCACTTAGCATTGTACTCTCTAGCTCCAACCCTGTCAATGCAAACAAGACTTCATTCTTTTTTATGGCTGAGTAATATTCCAGTATGTTTGTGCGTGCGTGTGTGTGTGTGTGTGTGTGTATTGTGTGTGTGTCATGCATGTTTAATCTCACAACTTCTTTATCCAAAAACATCAGTTTTAAATAAAGACAAGATCAGTTAACAGTGTCATACTAAGCAATATTAAAGCTTGAAGCATAAATAAATAAATAACTCTGATCTTCTTTTCTTTTCTTTTAAATAATTTTGATCTTTAAAAGATACTGCAGGGGGGCACCTGGGTGGCTCAGTGGTTGAAGCCTCTGCCTTCGGCTCAGGTCATGATTCCGGGGTCCTGGGATCGAGCCCCGCATCGGGCTCTCTGCTCAGCAGGGAGCCTGCTTCCCTTCATCTCTCTGCCTGCCTCTCTGTCTACTTGTGGTCTCTGTCAAATAAATAAATAAAAATTAAAAAAAAAAAAAGATACTGCAGGGATGTCTGGGTGCCTCAGTTGTTAAGCCTCTGCCTTCAGCTCAGGTCATGATCCCAGGGTCCTGGGATCAAGTCCAACATCGGGCTCCCTGCTCAGGGAAGGAGACTGCTTCTCCCTCTGCCTGCCACTCCCCTGCTTGTGTGGGCATGTGCTCTCTCTCTCTCTCTCACTCTGATAAATAAATATAATCTTTAAAAATTATTTTTTTAAAAGATAGTGCTAAAATATTATTTCTCCTGATTACTTAATTTTTTAGCACCCCCTTAAACTCTGTTCCCCAGGTGAGTGCCTCCCTCGCTTCACCTAATCTCAGCCCCACAGAACAATTAAAATTGCCCTTGAAAAGTCCCACGGACTGTCTACAAAATATAACATTCTCCTCTCAATAAATTCAACTCTGTCCATTTGTCTTCCATGTTGGAACAGCTCCCTGTTTCTCAATCTGATGAGCCCTGGATGAAGAAGTCCTGGGAGATCATATGATCTCCCAGGACTTCTTCATCCAGGGCTTGGGGGTGGGGGCTAAGGGGGTAGGAAAAGAATAAATGAAACAAGATGGGATCGGGAGGGAGACAAACCAAAAGAGACTCTTAATGTCATAAAACAAAGTGAGGGGGGTGGGGGAGGAGGGGGGTTGGGAGAGGGGGGTGGGGTTACATTATATGTTTAAATAAAAAAAAATTAATTAATTAAAAATAAGAAGTCCTGGGAGCCGTTCTATACACAATACATGCCTGTGAGTAGCAGAGTCACACTCAGCTCAGGGAGGTGCTAAGGCTGTAGGAGGCTCCCAGGGACTGAGAATAGCAGAATCACGTGTCCCATGTCACCCTGACTCCAGGCACAGCCAGCCAGTGGACCTAACCGCTCTATCCCGTATGTGCTGGTTCTTATCTGTGCTCTTTCTCTCCCTCTCCCTGTCTTTCTGTCTCTCTTACATACACATTTGACCTGTATAATTGTTATGCATAAATAATGGGATTCCTCTGGAAATGCACTACCGCCTGCCCCGGTGGCTCTAGCCAGCGGGCCTGCCTACTGACCGGCTGACTATCCTCAGGAGCTTCTGCTCCCACAAGTCACTAGTGATTTCCTCCAACCGCCAAGACAAAGGCGACTCTGGCAGCCAGGCTCTGTATTCCTTTTGCTTTCCCTAAGTACCCATACCATGTTGCTTTCCACAAATTCACAGTTTTATCCTGAGATGAAATCGCACAACTTCTGCCAGGAATCGCACGCAGAAACATGGTTCTGTTTTGTTTCTGGACATACTGTATTTGATAAAATTAGAAGGAAGTCACCATATCAACATTTTCACACAAGAAGAAAGGAGAAAAAAAAAAAAGAGAGAGAGAGAGAGAGAAAAGTAAAACTCAACCAACTACAAGATCCAGTCCAGAGAAGATACGAAAAGATGTTTCTGGAAGGTTCCAAATCTTGAGGTGCAAAATCACCTCTCTGATTCTGCTTTGTTCCCACCTGTGGCATCTAGCCAGTCACCAACTAATATGAGAGCTGGATGCCAATTCCATTAAATGTATTTAAGCCTAAATGGAGAAACAGTCATGGGGGAAAATGAAATCTCCCCGGGCCAAGTCTCTCAGTGAGAACAGACATTTCCTGCAAGCTCGCTGAAATCAGCTCTATTTTTTGGGTCACTGATACAAACTATGGAGTTGGCACTAGGCCTCTTATGGCAGAAGGGAGGCTGGAAAATTATGTTCCTGTAACTATCCATGAGGTGAACATTCCTAAAATTCAAATCAGGCATTGCTGACCACCACCAAAGCCTGTGAAAATTCTGGAGTCATAAATTTTAGGTTCCACTGGTTCATCCCAGGTATTTTCCAGATGAAGTAACAGAGGCTTAGCAAAACCTGGTGACTTGTCTTAGATCATACTGACAGCAGGTGTGACCTTCCACCAAAGCTTCTGCCAAGGAACCATGACGACCATGATGTTTTCTGCAGCCCTGTGGGAGGACCATTTAAGCCCAAGGCTGACACATGTTCCAGCCTTACACAGTCCCTCCCCATGATGAGGATATATGACAACATATAGCACATTACCCAAGTGGCTTCGGAAATACAGCAAGAAGTCACAAATGCCCACCCCTCTGAGCCTATAGTAGGGAGAAACATGGACAGAAAGGGATTGATAAAAACATCAGTACCAGTGCACTAAGAAAAGCCAGCGAGGCTAGACAAGTTCATTTGCATTCTTTCTTCATTAATTAATGTATCTTTTTTCTAATTATAATGATAACGATCTCAAAGCTGCAAAGTCTTTTTCTGTCTTGTTCATTAGTCTATCCCCTGCCCAGGTCTCAATCTAATATTGAATAAACATCTCCTGAATAAATGGAAAATAAAGAAGAAAACTGTATTTGATCTTGCAAAAAATCCCCCAAACATGGTAAAATGATGTAAATCAACCAAACCTGTCCCATCATCTCACAACACAGAGAGAATGGCTGTTACGTTTTGTGATATTCTGTTCAGAATGTATTCCATACGTGTACATACAAGTTTTCAATCTAATTTGAGATTAGACCATATATGGAATTTTGTATCCTAGCCTTTGCCAACTAACATCATATCTTGTTAATTTTAGCCTTCCCTTCCGTTCTCTCTTCTCCAACTCAAGTGTGCTGGCAGCTAAAGACACCAGAAGTGAGTAAAATGATACACAGGGACCCAAAGTCAAACATCCAAATGTTCTTCCTGGAGTTTAAAATGTGGGGGGAATAAAAAGAATCCGTTCATCCTTACTCTTAACATAAGTCATTTTTTTTAGATTAACAAATCATGCAAACACCAGGACCATGATAGTAGGATTAAACGTGGTGGTGTTCTGTGCACAGAAAGGAACACTTCTCTTTCTACCAAAGAACAGATGAAGAAACAAGGACAACAAGAAAGGTGTGGCAGGCAACAATCGTCAGGATCCGATTACTCAGGCACCTCTGAATTCTAAAGACTGACAAGAGGTTTCCTATAAGAATCATGGATTTTTTTTCCCCAACTGTTTCGAGATGTGCTCACTGATTTTTCTTTTCTTTTAAGATTTTATTTATTTATCTGACAGAGAAAGAGAGGGCGAGAGAGGAAACACAAGCATGGAGAGTGGGAGAGGGAGAAGCAGGCTCCCCACTGAGCAGGGAGCCTGATGTGGGGCTCGATCTCAGGACCCCGGGATCATGACCTGAGCCAAAGGCAGACGCTTAATGACTGAGCCACCCAGGCGCCCCATGCATATTGGTTTCTAAACATTCATTGTGCATTCCAATTCAGCAGACTTCCCCATCGATATCTCTGCTTGGAGAGCTAGCTAGAAGACAGTGAGACCCAAAATGTCCGAAGCTGAATTATAATCTTCCCTTTCAAACCTGCAACCTGCCTCATCTCAGTAAATGATGACTCCAGCTTTCTTTGTGGCTCAGGGCAAAAATCATGACGTCATCTTTCTCTCTTCTCTCTCTCTCTCACACCTCCTATCAAACCTCAGCCTTCAGAATACACCCAGACTCCAACCATTTCCTGCATACCCTGGGCAAGCTTCCATCACCGCTCACCTCGATAGCTGCGTGAGCCTGCCAACTAGTCTTCCTGCATCCAAGCCTGCCTCCCTGTAGTCTAATATCCGCAGAGCATCCAGAATAGTCCTTTGAAATGTTAAGTCAACAAAAGGGCAGGAAGGGGTTGGTTTTTGGAATGACTGACTCTGTATCTGGACTGTGATGGGTACAAGACCTTGTGGCTTTGTTAAAAGCTCAAAGAACTGTCTGCCATTAAGGGAGATTTTTACTGTGTGTTAAGAAAGTTCAGTGAAAAATATTAGACCACAGAAGTTCTCTGCTCCAAACCCTGTATTATGAAAGTGAGGTGTCCATGGGGGCACCTTGGTGGCTCAGTCCATTAATAGATTGACTCTTGGGCGCCTGGGTGGCTCAGTGGGTTAAGCCTCTGCCTTCGGCTCAGGTCATGATCTCAGGATCCTGGGATCGAGTTCCGCATCGGGTTCTCTGCTTGGCAGGAAGCCTGCTTCCTCCAATCTCTCTCTGCCTGCCTCTCTGCCAACTTGTGATTTCTCTCTGTCAAACAAATAAATAAATCTTTAAAAACAAACAAACAAACAAAACAAAACAAAAAAAGAAGAGTTTGACTCTTGATTTCAGCTCAGGTCATGCTCCATACCAGACTTCTCACTCAGTGGGGAGTCTGCTCGAGGATCCTTTTTCTCTCCCTCTGCCCCTCCTCCGCACACATGTGCGCGCAGCACGCGCACTCTCTCTCTCTCTCAAATCTTAAAAAATAAATAAATAAAATAAAAGGGTAGTTCCCACAAAATCCGATTCCCTGTTACCTCTCTGACTTAATCTTCGGATAGTCTTTCTTCCCCTTCATACACTTTGGTTCAACCACACTGGACCCCCCCATGCTGCTGTTGACACAAGTTAGGCATGCTCCTGCCTTAGTGAATTTGCACTGGCTCTTCCCTTTACCTGGAATGTGTCCCCCTCCGCCCCAACCCAGCACAGATACTTGCCATATTTCCATTTCCATTTCTCTTACCTGGCTTTACCTTTCCCTTTCTTAGTTCTTATCAATTTCAGATATACCATATCACCACCTTATATTTCATGGCCATTGTCTGACTCCCCCTCACTCACCCTCAGATGGAATCTAAGCTCCTTGAGAACGGCAATCTTCCTTCTGTTCACCAATATATCCCCGACCCTTAGAAAAGTGCCTAGAGGGGCGCCTGGGTGGCTCAGTGGGTTAAGCCTCTGCCTTCGGCTCAGGTCATGGTCTCGGGGTCCTGGGATCGAGCCCCGCATCGGGCTCTCTGCTCACCAGGGAGCCTGCTTCTCCTTCTCTCTCTGCCTGCCTCTCTGCCTACTTGTGATCTCTGTCAAACAAATAAATAAAATCTTAAAAAAAAAAAGAAAAGCACCTAGAGCACAGTAGGTAGTTAACAAATATCTACTGAAGAAATGATACACAATTGATGCCTACCGTATATATATATATAAGACATTGCACTAAGCCTCTACGATAGATTCAACATGTAATAGGACAGTTATTCCACTAAATAAATAGGTTGAGCCACAAAAATCTCAAGTGTCCCTCTGGCTCACAGGTTCATTCCAGATGAGTGCTTTAAATTATATTACAGGTTCTTAGAGAATGTAAACTCCTTAAAGGCAGGGATTTTAGACTGTTTTGTTGGTGTATCCTTGGCCATACAATGGTATGTGGTACATAGTAAGCACTCACTATCTGGTGAATGAGTAAGCTCTCTGTGGATAAGAAATACAGGTCTTGTCTACTCTGAATTTCTGACTGTACCCAGCACATTGAAGGAACACCAGGCAGATGAGAGATATAGCCTGTTCTCCTAATGGTCAGATTAAAAAAAAAAATCATAGTTGGCAGCATTACACAGAAATCTAACCTCAATATTCTTGGGAATCTTAGCAAAAGGGATGATTTTAAACATGCCATAGAAGCACTTAACTTTAGGTGGCAGCCTTTTGGAATTCCTATTAGATGCCTCACATCAGAGAGAGGCTCAGCCAATGTTGACATATATGAGGATTCTGAGCATGAAAATGAGGTCAAATGTAACTCCTGTGGAAAGCAAGCTTCTCCAGAAAAATTGCTGGGATTTTCCCTGTCTTGCTTTCTGACCTCATTACCTCATTTCTCTATCCTGAACTTCCCACCAAGGCCACCATGAGCCCAATTATCCAGACAAGAAACCTTAGCCATCATTTATCCTGAGCCCCTCTGATCTGCCCCAACTCCCCCAGGCTTTGCTACACAAATGAGAATTTTCCAAGCATGGATAAGCCTCTTTAGCGAGTGCCCACTGCCATGAGATAGGATTTCAGCTTCCACAACCTTTGGAATCATGGGTTCCCTTGTCACACTCTGTCCTTCATCCCTGTCTAGTAAGGACAAAATGGGAACCACATATGTAATTTTAAATCACATATGCTGACACTGAAACAAGTAGAGAGAAACGAGAAACCAACTGAATAAAGTATTTACTCTAACCAAACATATCAAACTACTATAATTTCAATATGCAATAAAAAGTTACTAATAAGACATCTTACCTTCTTTTTTTCATACTTAGCCCTCAAAATGCACTGCATACTTACACTTACACAAAATGCACCACATACAAAATCGACAGCATATCCCCAGTCAGAAGGACCATATTAGAAATGCTCTAGTAGGACGCCTGGGTGGCTCAGTCAGTTAAGCGAGCATCTGCCTTCAGCTCAGGTCATGATCCCAGGGTCCTGGGATCGAGTCCCATGTCAGGCTCCTTGATCAGCAGAGAGCCTGCTTTAACCTCTCTCTCTGCCTGCTGCTCCCCCTGTCTGTGCTCTCTCTCACTTTCTCTCCCAAAATAAATAAATAAAATCTTTTTAAAAAAGAAAGAAAGAAATGCTCTAGTAAGCAGAGTTAGCAAACATGTCTGGTAGCTACTGTCCTGGAGAGGACAAGTCTCCATTTTCTGCCCTGTCTCCTCCAGGATACTATTTTTGCTCTCTGACCAATACCATTTGAAGACCCTATAACTGACTTTAAAACGTCTTCTAGCCTATGGCGACAACATTTTCTCTATTCTCAGTTTCAAAACATGACTCTAGCAAGGCAGTTCAATGAGGCAGTATCACAGGGTGAAGGAGCTGCTGAGTAGGACAGAACTAGCCTGGCTCTGTTACTCCAAAATAACAGGTGCTTGTCTCTGACCTCTCACTAGAGCTCATTTTGTTGAATTCCTCAAGTTTGTTACAGTGGTGTTTCTATTTTTTATTTTATTTTATTATTTATTTATTTATTTATTTGACAGACAGAGATCACAAGTAAGCAGAGAGGCAGAGAGAGAGGAGGAAGCAGGCTGTCCGCAGAGCAGAGAGCCCAATGCAGGGCTCGATCCCACGACCCTGGAATCATGACCCGAGCCGAAGGCAGCGGCTTTAACCCACTGAGCCACCCAGGCGCCCTACAGTGGTGTTTCTTATCGATGACAAGGCACGTGTGTGCTGACTGCCATGTTTTTTTTTTTGAAACAGTTATGCTACCAACAACTTTAAAAAAAATAATAAACCAAACAGCAACAGAAAGGAGGCTGGAAGCAGGAAGAAATTCAAGTGCATTTACCTTCTGATTACAAGTGTGCCCTGTAGGCCAGCTCTTAGTGTTCTAAGAGGTATAACCAAGATAAGGTTTAAGAACAAGACTCCGTAAGGACTCAAAGGAATGTTGAACTGAGTTTTTAATGAAGAGGAACTAAAAACACATTCAGGCTAGGTAGTAGCTCACTGGGTGAAAGAATTGCTTTGGAAGTTTATACCAAGAAGAGCTTTGTCATTTTCTCTCTGAAGATGAAATTATCCCTTCTACTAACCTCGCAAAGGTGAAATGGAGGGGCGCCTGGGTGGCTCAGTGGATTAAGCCACTGCCTTCGGCTCAGGTCATGATCTCAGGGTCCTGGGATAGAGCCCTGCATCAGGCTCTCTACTCAGCAGGGAGCCTGCTTCCCCCCCACCCCCGCCTGTCTCTCTGCCTGACTCTCTGCCTACTTGTGATCTCTCTGTCTCTCTCTCTGTCAAATAAATAAATAAAATCTTAAAAAAAAAAAAAAAGGTGAAATGGATTACCAGAATATGAAAGGCAGTTCAATTTGGAGAATTTTCCACAGTGACCGGGGTGTAAAGTTCCCAGCTAGATGGAACCTGACATAATCAACACATCATAGAGCACCCAGATTCTGACATCCTCAACTCCTACTTCCATTTCGCCTGGCCTCAAAAAGCCACTTCTGAAAAAGCAAGCGAACTGGTCAAAAGTTAACTTTCTCCCTTTCTGGGGAAGGGTGGTTTTAAGTATTGCTCAGCCTACAGAAAGAGACGTTCTGACCCAGTTCTGAGAGCTGACTCAGGAAAGAGCAGCTGGAGCCGTGCTTCCAGGAGACCGATCCTGGAGCTGGTGAGGTTCTGAAAGCTCCCTGCCATAGTCAGCGATTTCTGCAAATTGGGGTCAGGTCACAGGAACCCAGATGCTGCATCTTACAGGCCCTCCTTCTTGGAGAAAGGCAAGACCAGCCTGTAACATACCCACCGTCCTACAAACAGCCAAGAAAGAATTGGCAGCAAACTCCAGCAAAAGGGGTTTGTTTGACAGAGCTAAGACATCAATGATTTACTCTGCAGTTACTTACAGACATCACACTCAAGTGGAAGAGAAACCTAAAAATGAATCAAGGTTCACAGCCCTTTTGGCCTTTGAAAAAGAATATATAAATGGAGGGAAGAAAAATAAAAAAGGAAAACACGCGTCATTCCAAATCCTTATGCCCTCAGGCCTCCCTAAAAATAATTTTGAAGTGTGTAGATAAAAAAAAGTATCAGTAAACTACAGCACTAAAATAAGTGGGAACTATAAGAAAGGTATAACTCAACAAATACTCCTAGATTCAGGACAGTATATCACAAAACTCTGTGTGTAATACTCTTGGCAGGTCAACCATAAATGCTATGCGCGCTTTCCTTCATTCATGTATTCATCCAACCAGTTCATTCAAGCCTTTCGTGCCCTGAGTACTATGCGAGACACTGGGGCTAAAACGGCAAATTAATGTGACAAGGACCTGCCTACATAAATTTACCCGAATCAGTAATACTGACAATATTTGTAATAAGAGGGGTGCCTGGGTGGCTCAGTGGGTTAAGCCACAGGTCATGATCTCAGGGTCCTGGGATCGAGTCCCGCATCGGGCTCTCTGCTCAGCAGGAAGCCTGCTTCCCTCTCTCTCTTTCTGCCTGCCTCTCTGCCTACTGGTGATCTCTCTCTGTCAAATAAATAAAAAATCTTAGGGACGCCTGGGTGGCTCAGTTGGTTAAGCAGCTGCCTTCGGCTCGGGTCATGATCCCAGCGTCCTGGGATGGAGTCCCACATCAGGCTCCTTGCTCGGCAGGGAGCCTGCTTCTCCCTCTGCCTCTGCCTACCACTCTGTCTGCCTGTGCTCGCTCTCTCTCTCTAATAAATAAATAAAATCTTTAAAATAAAAAAAATCTTAAAAAAATATTTGTAATAAGAATTATCATTTAGTGAATGCCCACCATGTGTCAGATTCTATGCACAGTGCTCATTTAATCCTAAGAACCATCAACAATTAGGCATGATGTCCATTTTACGGATGAAGTAACTGAGTCTTACAGAGGTCAAAATCACCCAGACAGTCAATGACAAGAGCCAAGTTGCCCTGCATATATCTGCCTCCTGACATAAGCTTGATGTTTCAAACAAGATGTTTATAGATAATGTTTGAAAATATCATCTTGGGTTGTTGCTTTTTTTCCATCTTGGCATTTTTTTTTTAAATCAGGCAAACCAAGGGTGAGCAGCACTGAGGGACAGTTTGTACATTTCATTAAGATTCGTGATTGGAGGGTGCCTCGGTGGCTCAGTTGGCTAGGCAACTGTCTTTGGCTCAGGTCATGATCCTGGAGTCCCAGGAACGAGTCCCACATCGGGCTCCCTGCTCAGCGGGGAGTCTGTTTCTCCTTCTGACCTGTCCCCTCTCATGCTCTCTCTCTCTTATCCTCTCTCTCTCTCTCAAATAAATAATCTTTATACAAATTAAAAAAAGATTTGTGATTAGAAAAAATCCCTCATTTGAAAAACGGATGGAGGACAGTTCACCAGAGAGGACACACAGATGTCAAAAAAGCACATGAAAACGTGGTTCAGGGGCACCTGGGTGGTTCAGTCAGTACAGTGTCTGCCTTTGGCTCAGGTCATGATCCCAGGGTCCTGGGATCCAGCCCCACACTGGGCGCTCTGCTCAGCGGGGAGCCTGCTTCTCCCTCTCCCTCTGCCTGCCACACCCCCTGCTTGTGCTATCTTTCTTTCTCTGTCAAATAAATAAAATATTAAAAAAAAGAAAAAGAAAATGTCCCTCACCATCTTAATCATTTGGAAAGTGCAAGCTAGAATCATAATGATATACCACCACCCTATAAGAAAGCCTAAAGTCTAAAAAATTCTTTTTTCATTTGACAATACTAAGAACTGGTAAAGATGCAGAGGAAGCAGAAGCCTTCCATAACGCCAAGGGAGAACACAACACAGCACAGCTTTCTGGGAAGGAGTCTGACAGTTTCTTATAGAGTTAAACATACTCCCCACATAACCCAGAAATCTCACTCTTATCTACTGACTCAAGCAAAATGGGAATCTATGTTTACTCAAAACCTCTCTGGTACACATTCAATTCTTTCTCTGGGATGCTGGGCCTTTTGTCTTCCTCTCTTTGAAAGTTCCTTTAGTGACTTTATTCATAATACCCCCCTCCCTGCCAAACTGGAAACAGTCCTACTGCCCTACAATGAATGAAGGAATGAATAGACTATGGTACATTTATACAATGGAATACTATGCAGCACTACAAGGGACTAACTGACGACACAAGCAACAACCTAGATCAATGGGACATCCATTTTGTTAAGTGAAAGAAGCTGAATCCAAAAGGTTCACTATAAGACTCCATTTAGATGACATTCAGAAAACACCAAAGTTATTAGGAACAGAAGATATCTGTGATTGCCTGAGAGGTGGGGGAAACAAAACAGCTACCAGAAAGAATGTGGAAGAGGTATGTGACAAAACAATTCTGTATCTTGAATAAAGTGGAGGGTTACATGATTGTATATATTTGTTAAAACTCTGAGAAATGCAGAGCAAAAAGAGTGAATTTTATTTAAGCTCAAAATGTGAATAAAATTCACTTCAAAAAATGGTGATTTGAACATGTGAAATCAGACACCTCTCATAGACACACTAAAATACATGAAATTCATCTAGATTAAAGCCACCTCAATCTACAGAAAGCTTTCTTAATGACAAAATGTTGGAACATACATATTTTCAAACTGGCAAGTAACAGAGTTCCTTTTTTTTTTTTTTTTTTTTAACACCTTCTCTCTGGTTGGCAAGCAGAACATTTCGCTCCAACACCTTCACTCCACATGCTGGAAAACGCAAACATGGTGCAGGGGAGCTCTGGGGAAGGGAGATGCAGGTTTCTCCTCAGCCTGCAACAAGTCACAAAATCTGCTGTAGCTAATGTGTGTCTTTACAAAGGAGAAACTGCTGAGAAGGTGTAATTTTCCAAAAGCTTGCTGGTTTCCCATTAAGGAAGACACCATAAGAATAACCTGGTCGTTGGGGCGCCTGGGTGGCTCAGTGGGTTAAAGCCTCTGCCTTTGGCTCAGGTCATGATTCCAGGGTCCTGGGATGGAGTCCCACACCGGGCTCTCTGCTCAGTGGGGAGCCTGCTTCCCTTCCTCTCTCTGCCTGCCTCTCTACTTGTAAAAAAAAAAAAAAAAAAAGAATAACCTGGTCGGGGGCTCCTAGGTGGCTCAGTCGGCTAAGCGTCTGCCTTCAGCTCAGGGCATGATCTCGGGGTCCTGGGATCGAGCCCTGCACCAGGCCCCTTGCTCAGCAGGGAGTCTGTTTCTCCCTCTCCCTCTGTAGCTCCCCCTGCCTGTGCTCTCACACTGTCAAATAAATTTAAAAAAATAAAATAAAATATAGAATAACCTGGTCGATTGCCCTCAGAGTTTCCATCCCAATCTACAGCTGGGTAACTGCTTTGCTATCAAAATCGTGGTTTAAGTCCTCTGACATACATTTTCATTTCCCAATGACGTATCCTGGAGCCCAAACTCTCTCTTTACCATGCTTCCTTTTACTATCAATGGAATATTAACCATGCCCTCATTTCCACCGCCTTGCATGACATTTATAACACAAAGAAACCAAACAGAAGCGCTCAGTCAGTGAGTAATCTTACAAAGCGTGTGGCAAGCCAGAGGGAAAGTTCCCCTTGGCAGCTTTGGGGGACCAATGCTTCTGGATCCTAATTCTCCCGCACACAGTGGGTTCTCTCCCTGGGGCTCAGTCTCTTGCTTGCCTTAGACCCTTCTTTCGTGAACAGGCCCCAGACACTCACTCATCTGCCTCCCAAAGACTAGCTAAAAATCCCTATTACAAGCAATTCAATGCGTGAAATGAAAATTGATGCTTTCAACTCCTGTAACGTGGAAAACGGAGAGCTGCCAAAGACTCTGTGTCCCTTCATTTTCCCTGTCAGTTTTCACGAATACAGATAGCAGTTATGAGAAAAGAACATGGATGGTGGCAAAGCATTCCTCCCTAAATCTGACCCCATTAAGGCATAGCTTCTACAGTAAAAGCCAAGTCTGGTAAGGTCACATTAAGAGCAAAAAGAAAAACTTCAGAATTGACGTTCACCAAAGTACAGATGACAAGCTATGCCCCGCATTTAGAAGTGCATTAGAACAGTGAATTACTGTGTTCTTGAATGGAAATCGGATCACATTGTTAGACCTGGACAACACAGATGAAAGCCTCCCCCACTCCACTGGAGAGAGGGGCAGTCCAAGTTCTAGCTCCATGCAGTTTAGGCATATATAAAACAAGACAATGGAGAAGGACTACAGCCTCAGGTTCTCTTGCCATGTTATGCTCCTCAGTTACAGGAATTAAAAAGGCACAAGGCCAGCGTATTGTCTCTGCTTCTCTATTAAAATGGAAGTTCCATGAGGGCCATCATTGCACCCTTGGTACCTAGCCGAGTGTCTGGCATACACGGAGAGCTCAATAAATGTTAGTCAAAGAACCAAATGAATGACATTAGGGGCAGGCTGAGTTTGCTCTGCTCTATCATTCGACTATCAGGTTCCATAACAAAGAAAAAATTGTGTACACCTAAATTTGTGATTTCATGGTAGACCCAGCAGAAAGACCAAAAATGTATGAGACACTGGACTTATCTGTGGACTTAGGTCCTACATAAAGAGATAAATGTTTACTTGAGCAAAGAACCACATAGGCAGTTCCCGGCTAGGTGTGAGCACACACCTTGTGTGCTGCAGAGAAGGCTTCCTGAAGTGTGTGCACATGAAGCCCAGCCTTGACCGGTCAAGAAAGATGAGAAAATGTGCAGATGGGCACTCATTTCCAGAACAGGATAGTAGATGGGGCAGAGGGATGAGGGTCTTCCGGACTTTTATGGATTAACAAGATACTATGAAAACTGGTCTGAACTTGCCATGTTGAACACACATTTATGCCCCTCCCAGGTGCATTTATCCTACACTCTCCTGGACATCTCCACGTAGATATTCCTTATGACCTTCCAGTCCACCTGGTCACTCTTCGCAGGACCCCACAGACCGCTTCAGACCACACCTCTCCCTCCCATCTCCCCTAATCCATCACTCATTAAGTATTCTGTCCTGAATACCCCTTGGGGTCTCTCCCCTCCTCCTTGGCCTTAACTTAGTCTTTTCCTTTGACCATAGCTTCCTTCTTGGCCCTTCTGTATTAACTTCATCTCCTCAATCAGGGGTCGACAAACTTTTTCAGTAAAGGGACAAGGAGTAAACAGTTTAGGGTTTGGAGATGGTACAGTCTAGGTCTCAATGACTCAATACCACCACTGAGCAGAAAAGCAGCCACAAACAATACATAAACAAATGTCTGTGTTCCAATAAAACTTTTTAAACAGAAACAGGCAATGGCCGGGGGACCACAGCTGAACGACCCCTGCCTTCGGCGGTTGCCAGAGGGGTTTTCGAAAAATACAAAAAGAAACATGTTATTATCCTGCCTAAGCCCTTCCAAGATTCCCACTGCCCTCGGGACAAATTCCAGGCTCACTGGCAGGACAGGCAAGGGTCTCTATGTGTCTCCCACGGCCTGTCCCTCACAATTCTTCCCTGACCTAAATCCTGGACAAAGCAGGCCTACGTTTCTGTTGGTCCCCAACTTTCACCTATTTCTTTAGTCCCTGTGACAATGGACAGTCCCTGGCCATCTGCATGTCTCCCACCACCACCAACAGCAACGGACCCTCTGTGAGGGTTAAGGCTGTGTTTTGTCCATCCTCACATCCTCTGAACCTGGCAGGATAGAGAGCACACAGCTGGGTCACAGCAATTATTTGTTTGATGTTCAGTAAAAAAAAGAAAAAAGAAAACTAAAAATTCCAATTTGGTGCTCATTTGACTTGTATAACTTTTTTTTTTAAGATTTTATTTATTTATTTGACAGACAGATCACAAGTAGGCAGAGAGGCAGGCAGAGAGAGAGGAGGAAGCAGGTTCCCTGCTGAGCAGAGAGCCCGATGCGGGGCTTGATCCCAGGACCCTGGGATCATGACCTGAGCCGAAGGCAGAGGCTTTAACCCACTGAGCCACCCAGGCGCCCATGACTTGTATAACTTTAAAGACACTACAAATCACTCAATGTTCTAACCACCTTGGTTATGCCAATGACTTGAAGTCAACACGTGCTATTAAAACTTGTCCAAATGTCAGAAGGAAGTGTTCTTTCTCCGGATGATAGAATTCAAAATTTCCCCTTCTAAGGAGGTATACTTTAAAACTGCTGGGACGCCTGGGTGGCTCAGTTGGTTGAGCGGCTGCCTTCGGCTCAGGTCATGATCCCAGCGTCCTGGGATCGAGTCCCACGTTGGGCTCCTTGCTCGGCAGGGAGCCTGCTTCTCCCTCTGACTCTGCCTGCCTCTCTGTCTGCCTGTGTTCACTCTCTCTCTCTCTCTCTAACTAATAAATAAATAAAATCTTAAAAAAAAAAAACCTGCTACATAGCTGTCTCCCCATTTGTGTTTTATTAGCTGCTTGAACAATGCTGAATATGTTACATCCTCTTGCAGGGACCTAAGTCCTCAAGCAATTAGTTTGTCTTACCAAATATGACCGGCAGCACCATCATACCCACAATGGGCAAAACTTCACAGAACAGAAAACTCCTTATGTCTTCTAGAAGCTACTAGGACTCTGAGGCGAGAGGACATATGAGCTTGAAGGAAAAGTGGTGAAAAAGACTATCATCTATGAAACAGGCAACACTTAGAAAGACCATTTTCAGTTTCAGGAAAGATGAAGGGAAACGGATACTCTTGTACACACTGGTGGGATTGTAAATGATATAATTTGGGGGGAGTAGAGTAATGCGGAAGTATTCTTGAATGCTAAAATGTACACATTTGAAAACGCGGTAATGCCACCTTCAGGAGTTTAACTCATGGGACAGATTCACAATTGGACACCCAGTAAGTGCAAGGATGCTCTTGTTAGCATCACCCTGGCATTGCCAAACTGGGGAAGAATGACTGAATTCATGGTACGGCCATGTTCTCCATGAACTCCACCATCTACACCCACTGCCTTCCTGACAGCCCACTTCCACGTGTAAGAGACAACTCAAACTAAACCAAGAATGAAATACCAAATCTTAAATCAGAAGAGGTCATAGCCCCCAGGTCCCCCATCCAGCAAATGCAGTTTCATCCTTTTACCTGTTCAGGTTTTCAAAAACCCTGGGAGTCATTCTCAGCATCTCTCTTTCCCACATCCCTCATCTAACCCATCAGACAATTCTTTTGGGTAAAATTCCAGAATATATCCAGCCATACCTGATCTAGCCATCATCAACTTGCACCAGGATTTTCAGTAACAGCTTAACTGTGCTCTCTGCTTACATCCCTCTATTTGTCCCTAACACGTTACCTAAAGTGAGATTTTTTTCAAATGTTGAAGCAATGTCATTATTCCAATCAAGACCTGCAGTGATTCCCATTTCACTGAGTAAAGTAGTTAAAACGGCCTAAAACATGTGGCATCATCTGTCTGCATTCCTTTATACTCTTACACTCTCCCTTACTCTCTTTCCAGAATTCTAGCCATTGCTCTCTTGTTTCCTCCCAGCCACTCTGGACTCCCCTTGCTGTTCCTCAGACAAAGCTGGTACCACTTCTGCCACAGGGCCTTTGAACAGGTCCTTTAAAATTCTGCCACAGGGCCCTTCTACTTACTCAGATATACACTTATTCAAGTTTCTGCTTAAATACTATCTTCCCAATGAAATCTACTCTGACAACCTTATTTAAAATTGCAACATCCCTCCTATCTCCATAGTCCTGACCACACTTCTCTGCTTGACTCCCCTCCATTATCGCTTACTATCTTCTAATACACAGCACAATGTACTTATTTAGTACATCCACTATTTACTGTCTCCCCGACTAGAACATAAACCCCATGAGGGATCTATACCTGTTTTGGTCAGTAATATCCCAAGCATCTGGGACAGCTCCTAGCACATAAAGTTTGCTAAATAAATATTTGCTGAATGAATAAATAGGTCTTGGAGTTTGGGGAGAACAAAATGAGTAAGACTTAGCAAATAGCCACCTAATCAATAGGTTCTAGTTATTACAAAAAATGAAGTAGGTATACACATACCCATGTGGAAAGTTGCCAACCAGGATACCAATAAGAGCCAAGCTAGACTAATTACTATATAAAGAGAGCTGGGCTGTGTGCATATATATTAATGTAGGAAGGTTTGGAGAAAACCAAATTGAATCTACTATAATACTTTTGAGGAGTGGGATTAAGCGTTGAATGAGGGCTGGTGTGTAATTCTCCATGGTTTTGTTCCACTGTGCAGGACTTTGATGCAAGCAATCAAGCAAACTCCAGTTTTGCCAACCACAGTGGTTTTCAGGAACAAACTTCTCACAGAGGAAAGGTTTCATTTTAACTAATCATTTCAACCTTATTCCTTAATTGCTGATCTTATCAGGACCATATTAACATGGATTTGAATACAAGCTCCAGGAGGGTAACAGGCGTTCACTCTGCTCACTGAGCTGTCCCTGATACACAGAAAGTGCCTGGCACACAGCAGGCACTCAAATATTTATAAAGTAAGTAATACTAATATGAGATCACCTCCAGGAAAAAATATAAGTAGTCAATCAGAGCGTCCAAAGAGCTACAAAAAGAAATAGCAAAGACCTCCATAAGCTGGAGTATTAAGCCTCATTAAAAGGAGTTAAACATTGTAGACTTTCTTGCTTCCCTTTCGGTCTCTATTTACGATCATTATGTATTTCTAAAGCAACTGCCTTTGGCACTGCTCCACAATTAATTAGAAAATTATGGCACTTACTGTCTTATAGGCAAATTATTTCATACCGCTCTTGTCAAATTTGTAGATTCCCACTGATCTAATCTTCACTGCCGCAAAAAATATATATGTATATATAAATATGCCCAGTGTAATAATTCACACCCACGGCCCACCAGAGGTGGAGAGATAGTGGAAAAAAGGAGATTTCTTAATCAAGAGAATGATATCAACTTTTTTTTTTGGGGGGGGGTCAGAGAGAGAGAGAGAGAGCACAAATAGAGTGGCAGGCAGAGGCAAACAGAGAAGCAGGCTCCCCGCTGAGCAAGGAGCCTGATGTGGGATTCGATCCCAGGACCCTGGGATCATGACCCAAGCTGAAGGCAGCCCTTTAACGACTGAGCTACCCAGACATCCCATCATCAACTTTTTTTTTAAAGATTTTATTTATTTGACAGACAGATCACAAGTAGGCAGAGAGGCAGGCAGAGAGAGAGGAGGAAGCAGGCTCCCCGCTGAGCAGAGATCCCAATGCAGGGCTCGATCCCAGGACCCTGAGATCAAGACCTGAGCCGAAGGCAAAGGCTTAACCCACTGAGCCACCCAGCCACCCCAACGGTCCAAATTCTTGATGCATCCACAGATTCAGGTATCTACTGAACACGCATTATGGGCTAATAAGCACTGTACTTAGAACTGGGATATAGAGCAAATAGCAAAAACTTCCGCAAACAAGTGTGAGGCTTCACAACACAGAGTTAAATGCACTACGCTTTTTAGGCTGACCTTTTAGGTCAGGAAACATCAAATGTTAAAACTTTAAAAATCTTTTTATTTAAACACTTTCAGCCTAGTGATTCATTTTCAACTCTAAGACCTCCCCTTTGCTCTAATGCTATTAAGATCTTCTTAAACATCTTAGTAAAAGTTAGTAATCTTTTCCCCAATTCTCTTTTTTCACTTGAATTAGACCACCTATTGAAACTTTAAGAGATGTCATCTCATTGGAAGAAGGAGTAAAAATCGGCAAAGATAGGCGCTCCTGGATGGCTCGGTCAGTCGAGTATGGGACTCTTGATTTTGGCTCAGGTCATCTCTCTGGGTCCTGGGATCATGAAGCCTGGGTTGGGTATTGGGCTCAGCGGGGAGTCTGCTGGTATCCTTCTTCCCCCGACTCCTCTCTCTCTCTCTCTCTCTCTCTCTCAAATAAGTAAATAAATAAATATTTTTTAAAAATCCAGCAAAGACAGCTCAAGGATTATACCAGGAAGAAAAACAAACAGGTATCTAAATAGTATTCATTCATCAACTCCCTAGACTACTGAGGAGTGAATGGATTTAATGCCATTGTTTTTGTTGTTATTATTATTATTTTTTTCTTTTTTTAAGAAAAAAAGCCCAGGGGTGCCTGGGTGGCTCAGTGGGTTAAAGCCTCTGCCTTGGGCTCAGGTCATGATCCCGGGATCCTGGGATCAAGCCCCACATCAGCTCTCTGCTCAGCAGGGAACCTGCTTCCTCCTCTCTCCCTCTGCCTGCCTCTCTGGCTACTTGTGATCTCTCTCTGTCGAATAAATAAATAAAATCTTAAAAGAAAAAAGAGAAAAAGAAAAAAAGTCCAGTGTGGAGCTTGAACTTGGGACCCTGAGATCAAGAGTCCAGGCACCATGGACTGAGCCTGCCAGGCGTCCCAATCTAGTGCCATCGTTATCAATATGCAACTGTATGTCAGATAGGTTTACCAATGCAAGAGGCACATCACACTATTCCAAGGCACTATTTGGACATAATTTTCCTAGCTGCAGGCACCCTAAATTAATCACGGAGATGTGCCAGAGGCCAACAAGGCAGAAACTTGTCAAGACCTGGTAAGCCAGGAGAGGCCAGAAAGATCTTTGTACTTAGTGCCTTTAACACTTTAAAAGCCCAAGAGTCATCCAGATCAGGCCTGCTGACAGACCCAACCACGAACAGAGTTACTGAATTAGTGGCTGGCACTGCTGCCTTTTCTTCCCACTAGGTTTCTCAAAAATTGCTATGACAGTTTTCCTGGTGCCAGAGGGTGTCAGTGTGACTGCAAGGGATGTGCTTACATTCAAATATTTGGGGTCTGATTATCAACGTAAGACTTCTTGAAAAAAAAAAAAAAGAATGAAAGAAAAGAAAAGAAAAAGCAAACGCTGAGAAAATGGTGCTTATCGAACTATCTGGATTTTATGTGAGAATACAGTGGCAAAGAAAAAAAAAAAAACCTGGAGAGAGGCCTCTGGCTGGTCCTAGAGTCTGCGACTCTTTGGATCTTGGGGTCCTGAGCTCAAGTCCCACATCAGATATACAGGTTACTTAAACATTTTTTTAAACATCGTTGGAGTGTTTCGATTGGGTGGGAGAAATCTTTTCAGTTCACTTTTTCTAGTACTGTTGTTCTTATTTTTACTTTTAACTTTAGAGATCCTTTTCCCTTTAGTTACAGGTATGTTCCAAATTCTTTGTCCTGCAGCAACTTTATTAAGTCAACATCAGCAAAACACATGGGTCTGCTTACTTATTGGGATCATTAAATCAGCAGTCTCAGCTGGTGTCACACTACCTGCTTTATATGCAGGGCATAGGGTCAAACAGAAATCACAAGGCAGTTTTCAATAATTGGTGTCAGTTAACGGCTGTGGTTGGGTCCTTCGTGAACATGCAAATCTCATTCTCTCCTCTTCTTTGCCTCCTCTACCCACATCCATATGCCGAGAGTAAATGGAAAACGAGGGGGAGAGAAAGAGTGTACCAGAAGATGTGTCTTCTATCAGCTGGTGACAATACCAGCTATTGTCATTGCTTCTATGGTACCTTTAGTGCACTGGCATAGTTTCTGTTCTTATCCTAAGAACATCAAACACCTGTAGTTGTTTGTTTCAAAACAGCCCTAGGTATCAGGAAAAAAGAGTGGTTCAAAGAGGTCCTTTCTGTTCATGAAACTGTTACCTGCAAGTTTTTCAAGAACCTGGGTTTGATGGGGTGGAGAGTTCCAGCAGACACACCATGGGCCACATTACATACTGCCTCATCTGGCCAATTAAGAGGTAGTGAGGCTCTGGTCACGCCTGGGGTAAGTCCTCTAGGAAACACAAATGGCCATGCTTTTGCTCGTGGAGGACCAACAGGTAAGCCTCAAGTCTAAAATGTCATAACAGACCCATTCAAGAGCCATAATTAAGCAAAAAGAACAGCTTGAGCCCACAGCTCTTTATTACAAACACAGCAAAATGCAAATAGCAAAATCCAAACATTGTTTCAAATGCTGCCACCCAAGTACAAATTGAAATAGACAGCCTTAAAAAGAAACTACATAGAAATGCCAATGAGTAACCTTCAGTACTGAACTAGGCGGGGTAGGGTGGGTAAAGGAGATAGAGAGGAGTGCCCTCAGCAGGGACCTTTCTTTCCGGATCAGCCCCTTTTCCAGATGAGGAAAGGCACTGGGAGCCAAGAGCAGGCGGCTTCTGTTTGCTCAATTGAGAAATGGAAGAATCAAGTCCCTGTTGATACCATTAATCTGCTAAAGCTTTCAACACCACGAAAATTCATTGGCAAGAGATGAGCAGCGTCTTGTTGATGAGATACAGCGCAAGTTAAATCACAAGAAGAACCTAAGAGTATATCCAATCAATACTTGAGGGCTTCCAAAGTTATCATAAAACACGAATTTCAGAAGGAAATAGCCTTACAGACGACAAAAGACAAGCTCTTCTCAACTAACAGATGCATTTATTTTCCCGGAACCAGAAAGACAATATGTTATTCTGTGGCTTACCCAGTGTATATGCATGCGTTTATGTACATTGTCTCTATACACACGCTTAAATACTCGCCATATAAAAAAGTCATAATGACCTCATGCAACAGCTTCCCGTTTTATCTGAACCCCCCCAGCAAATACGTCTGAACCTTCTGAAAGCACTTAATACTTCTTCAAGAGAAGTAGTAAAATAAGCAAATAGACAACAACAAAACCCAGCAAGGGTTATAGTAGTCTCCTGAATGATTCTCAGTGGGCAGAGCCCTGAGCAGGGTAAACTCTAGGAAAGAGAAAAGGACACTACATGCCTGGTCTTTATAAATATGCTACAAATGCCCTGGAATAATTTGGCTCAGGCACAGGTCCACTCCCTTTGTGTGTGAGACAAAGTCTATGTACCAACACCATGGACAGGCAGCTTCCTAGCATCCAGGTACCCCGGTCAGTTAGATTCAGCACTTGGGAAGGTGGGGGTGGCATAGGCTTCCTGCCTCTTTAAAATTCCCCCAACCTTCCTGGCTTGGCCCATTCACTGACAAGAACCTGAGAGTGAGACGAGCCCTTCCACTCCCAAGAACTCCACACGCCAGACTCTAGAATCCGCTTTCTATTTTCTGGATACCCACAGAAATGCATATCTTACCTAGATAAGGCAGTGCTCTGATACACACATGTTAATTTCCAGGAAGCAAACTTAAAAAGCCTTCTGCAGGTACATTCGTTCTTTTTTAAAAATGGGGGGGAAAGGAGCTAGGGAGAGGGGACGCAGCTCCTTCCTTCTTTATTTTCCCGGGAGCTTGCAAAACCCTCCAAAGTGCAAAGGCATTTGCCCACCGCGCCGGGAAGAAGCAGCTCGCTCTCTCCCCCGCCTTCCTCCGCCAGGGCGCCGGAACAATGCAGCAACATACATTTACCAACACCTGCTGGAGCCTATTAATATGCACGGGGACGTATTGATTTTCCCCCTCCCTCCCTTCCCCTGCCCTGCACACTGAGCAGGCTTTCATCTCCTCCTTTACCATCCATCAGGAACTCGTTTCGCCGGCCCCCTCCCCCTTCCACCCCCTGTCCCCATTCAGCCAAGCCCCTCGCTCTGGAAGCCCAGGCTGACGAGCACACTTTGGAATGCACTTCATTAAAATTTAGCTGCCCGATTCCAACCTGCAATGCGGAGGAGGCAATACAAAGCGCGCGCCACACTTCCTCCAGCATCCCCTTCAAAAGCCCCATTGTTCGCTAGGCATCTGCTCCAGAGCCCTGCCTCTCCCTACCCACTGACCTCTGATTTTTTTTTTCTCTCCCCTCCCCCTCCCACCGGGCCCGGCCAAACCGGCCTGCCCGGTGAATTAAAACGCAGCCGCAGCCATCTGGCCCTCCCAAGCTGGCCCGGTTTCTCCCCGCCCCTCCTCCCTGGTCCACACACCACACAGGGCATCTTCACCTCCATGGACGTTCCCACAACCCAAGCGCAAACCTCGGGCGGCGGGGCGCCTCTGCCGCCGCCTGCCTGTCCCCAGGCTTCCTCCAGCGACAGGGCGTTCGAATCCAGAGTTGGGCAGGGGCGGGGGGGGGCGGCGAGGGGGCGATCATGGACCACTTGTACTTGCCTGCAAAACCCCAGCCCAATCGTCAAGATTAATCCTTCCCTTTGTGAGCCTGAAAGAGCCTCCCACCACGCTGGTCCTCAGCTCTGCAGCGGCTGTAAAGAGAGGCGGGGGTGGGGGGTGTGGGATCCGAACCCCTTCCTAGGCGAGCTGGGGGCGCCTCGGCCACCTGACCACAGAGCGATTTTGCGAGGGAAGAAGGCGCTGGCGGCAGGAGCAGCTGACGGTGCGAGAGGCGAGAGAAGATGCCCAAGCTTGCGCCTTTTATATTACTGGCGACATTTCTAACACATGACAACAATTTCCATCTGTATTTAAGCCGGGAGTGTGAAAAAAGAGCATTACATCACAGAGCCCTGGTTCCTAGAGGCTGCCGGATAACTAGGCCAGGAGGATTAGGGCCGCACCTGCGGAGCGGGCGGGAGCCAAGCGAGGGCACTGCCTCTCCCACCGGACATGTCAGGGCCCCATCGCCTGTGCGGTCCTATGGGGAGCCCCTGGCCAAGGGAAGGCGGGAAATGGGGCTGACCCACTTGTAAGTCACGGGAGGCTGAGTGGATGGGTGGGTGAAGGCGGGGAAGGTGGTGACTCTCTTTCTTGGGTAGGGATGCAACCGGGACTTTCCAAGAGCAAAGGGCAGAAGGCTTCCAAGCACCTTGGCTGGCGGGGTGGGGGGGGGGGGCTGCTTGTGGTTGTTTCTGTCCTTCTGCCTCTTCCCCAACTGTGGAGGGCATTTCAAAGTAATAACTCATGTTTAAAACAATAGTTTTCCTTGGATGGAGAGGCTTAGAATATTAATTTGAAGGATCCACTTTCAAGGAACAGACACTTGAAGAATTAAGGGTAGAATCTAGTTCAGAGTCTGTTTCCTTACTGCTTATCTCTGTGTCATTCAAACTCACTCTTTAAAAAGAATCTGTTAAGAGCCCAGTGGTGTCATCTCCACTCTGTTTCTGATAAGGCATCCCTCCCCTGCTCCCCTACCCTCCTTAGTGAGAAAACTTTTGAGGGACCATTGGCTTTGCAGTGATGAGCTCTGTTCGTTGTGGAATGGTCAGTCCTTAGCAACTGCTGAACCCACTCCTTGTCCTATACCATTCTGCCCACAGACCATCAAAGGAGAGAGACCGTCCCCTGCCTGCCTGTCCCTAGCCCAGGTGTTACTTAGCCACATGCAATCATCCTCCAAGAAACCATCGCCACTATTTGGGCAGTGGGAAATAGAGGGGCTGGAGAATGCGCTGAGGTGAAGAATGATAAGGAAATAGGAAAGGGGGATGGGAAGGATAAGTGGGGTGCAGAACCGAGACTGGGTGGAGGACAGGATCTCAAGTGATGACAAGGCAGTGCTAAGGAGAGAAAAAGGTGAAAAGGCAGCAGAGTTATTCAAAAACAAGGCAAAACAGATCTTTCTCTCAAATGCATTATCAGCTGGATCTCACAGCAGATGAGGAAACAGAATTTGTTCCTTCACATTTGCTCCTTAGTAAACGGTCATTGTGTGCAAGCATGCCTGCCTGTCGGTTCTCTGAACAATCCATGGTGTAGAAGGACTGAATTTCTAATGCTCCTTGTCCTTCTTTCTGGTCACTCACCACGGTCAAAAGACTCAACTCTCAGGTCAGATTCATGGAGTTCTCATGCTATCTTTCCACTTTCCTGCTGTGTGACTATGGGTAAGCTACTTGTCTACTCTGTGCCTGTTTCTCCATGTACAAAAACTGCCCACTTGTGGCAAAGCTAATACATTCTAAGTGCCAGGCAAGAAAAGGTGCTCATCAAAATGAAAGCCCCCACCCTCTACTGCAGCAGGGACCCACAAGCTGGAACAGCTCCCAGGGCTTCAATTAGCCAAATCTGTGACACCAGGAACCCAGGACGTCACCTGACCTGTCAGAAACAGTGAATGAGATGCCTTGGAAGAAAAACAGATTTGTTTGCTTCATTCTTGTCTCACATCTACTTTAAGGAATGTTTAAAACAAAACAAAACAAACAAACAAAAAGCCTTGAGAGGGGACTGTGAAATATTAGCTTCCATTTTTGGTCTGAGAGAAACAATGAATTTGAGGGAATAGCTTCTTTATCAACCATGTTCATGATACTTGTGAACATTACTTCATTTCCCCTCTCAATCATCATCAAAAAAAGAAAAAGGCAAAAGGAAAGCAGATTCTACATAAAACTTTCAAAAGCCTTGAGCCACAACCTAATGTGAAAAAATGGAATTCGTATTTTATTAGTTTTCCACAAGAAAATGATGGTGCTGTACAAATTAAACTGCTCTTTCACGAGGAAGCTGCCCAGAGACTGCATCGAAGGGAACAAAAATACAAAAGGCATTCTCTTTATGAAAGAAAGAAGAGAACTTTTATTCACTAAGTATTCAAGGATATAGCTTTCCAATCTTCAATAGAGGGAGAAAAATAGCCCTCATTTGGTTTGGAAATATCCCTTAACAATAACAAATTATTTTCAATTGGAGTTCCAAAGAGCAGGTTTCTCTCCATATAGATGAAGCACAAGGAGATTCCATGAAAATCTACTCGGTTTTTATCTGAGTACATACTTGATCTAAAAGAACGGAAGCCCTCTGAGCTTGTGTGGTCTCCAACAAAAGCTAGGAAAAGATGTTTCATTGCGTTTCTTCTGAATTCTCTTTTGTTACCCATGAAAAAATTAAAACCAATAGGTCCTGGCTAGCTAGTCTTCCTCTGTGGGCATGTGACTTCTAAACTTTCAGGTCAAGTTATTCAATGTCTTGAGAGTAGCAAGACAAAAACACTTCATTACTTGCTACTTTTAACAAACAACTGAGAAAAGGGCCAAGAATTTCCTTCAGTGAACATGTTCAAAGCAATCAGAGAAATGATTAGGAGCGGGACCAATGAAATGTCATGGAAAAGTGACTATGGGGGAGACCGTGGAAGGCTGTAGTTAAGAGAGCGGGATCTGGGGCTAGACTAGCTGGGTTCGAAACCCACCTCTGGCTTCTTCTTGGTGTGAATCATTGGGTCATAGACTTTACCTCGCAACACTGTAAAATGGGAATAGAGAGTTCCTGCCTTATAGGACTGTTATGACGACTAAGTGAGTACACACTGGGCTAGGCACAGAGGAAAGTGCTCAGGAAGTATTGGTTGTTACTGCCACATCAACCACTGCTAACACTTAGGTGTGGATTTCCTCTAAAAGCCTGCTCTGGGGGTGCCTGGGTGTCTCAGTGGGTTAAAGCTTCTGCCTTCCGCTCAGGTCACGATCCCAGGGTCCTGGGATTGAGCCCCGCATTGGGCTCTCTGCTTGGCAGGGAGCCTGCTTCCTCATGTCTCTCTCTCTGCCTGCCTCTCTGTCTACTTGTGATCTCTGTCTGGCAAATAAATAAATAAAATCTTAAAAAAAAAAAAAAAAAGCCTGCTCTGCCTCATTCTCTCTACAAATATCTATTGAGCACACACCAAGTACAGAGCACTGTTGGGTGTCATAAAGAAGTATAATAATTCATCTACAGGGATGGGAAAAAGAGGCTTTATAATGATTTTTAATTAATAGAAATGTCCTTTGGATAAAATTATATTGAACTGACATTACACAGGCCACATTCATTGAGCAAAATGCAATAAAAATTGAAATTAATAGAGAAAAGAAGGCAAAAATTGGCAATAATAATAATAAAATAAAATCTGTGGGATGAACCCAAATTCCTACACAGAAGAAAATTATAACCTTCAATGCATTTATCAGGGAATAAGAGAAACAGAAAATAAGTGAATTATGCTTCCTATTCATGAAGCTATAGAAGAAAAAAATGAAATAAGCTAAAACTAGGAGAAAGGTAAAAAAAAAAAAAAAATCAACCAATGGTGCTGGGACAACTATCCACATAAAAACAAACTAGGTTGGAAACCTACCTAATACCATGCACAAAAAATTAACTCAAAATCAATCATAGACCTAAATTTAAAATCTAAAACTATAAAACTCTTAGAAGAAAACATAGAAATGTCCTTGGGTTAGACAATGACTCTGAAATCACAAGCAACAGAAAAATAGATAAGTTACACTGTATCAAAGTAAAAAAAAAATTTGTGCTAAAAATACTAATCAATAAAGTGAAACAATAATCCACAAAAATGGGGGAGAATATTTGTGAATCACATAACTGATAACAAGGCTTGTATCTAGTATATAAAAAGAACCCCTACAACTCACAATAAGAAGCACAAGTAACCTAATTAAAAATGGCCAAAAGACTTGAAGAGACATTTCTCCAAAGACAAGTGGACAATAAGCCTTTGAGAAGACTCACACCACCATTACTCACTTGTGAAATCCCGATCAAAACCAAAATAATATTCACTAGGACAGCTATCATTAAAGAGTCAAGGACTAGTGAGGACCTGGCAACTCTACTCCTAGGTGTATAGCCAAGAGAACTGAAAAGGTACGTCTATACAAAAACTTGTACCTGAACGTTCCTCAAAGCATTATTCATAATGGGCAAAAGGTTAGAAATAACCCAAATGTCCAACAACTAAAAAATGAATCAACACATGTGGTATATTCATACAGTGGAATACTATTTGGCAATACAAAGGAATGAAGGATTGAAACCCCTACAACATGAACGCACCTTGAAAGCATTATGCTAAGTTGAAGAAGCCAGACACAAAATGCTACATACTGCATGTTTCTACTGATGTTAAATGACCAAAACAAGCAAATTTATAGACAGAAAGTATACTACTACCCACCTAGGGCTATGGAAGTTTACACAAAATGAAGCATGACTGTTCAAGGGCACAGGATTCCTTTTAGAGTCTAAAATTAGGTTGTGGTGACAGTTGTACAACCTTGTGAATATATTAAAAAACAGTGAACTGTTAAAAAGTGTGCATTATATAGCAGCAATGTCCACAAAGCCAAACTATGGAAAGAACCTAGATGTCCATTAACAGATGAATGGATAAAGAAGAGGTGGCATATATACATAATGGAATACTCTGCAGCCATCAAAAGAAATGAAATCTTGCCACTTGCAACAACGTGGATGGAACTAGAGGGTATTATGCTGAGCGAAATAAGTCAATCAGAGAAAGACAATTATCATATGATCTCCCTGATATGAAGAATTTGAAAGGCAATGTGGGAGGTTTGGGGGGTAGGGAAGGAAAAAAATGAAACAAGATGGGATCATGAGGGAGACAAACCATAAGAGATTCTTATTCTCACAAAACAAACTGAGGGCTGCTGGGGGCAAAGGGGTAGGGAAAGGGTGGTTGGCTTATGGACACTGGGGAGGGTATGTGCTATGGTGAGTGCTGCGAAGTGTGTAAACCTGGCGATTCACAGACCGGTACCCCTGGGGCTAATAATACATTATATGTTAACAAAAAATAAAAAATTTAAAAAGTGTGAATTACATTACCATGAAGTTGTTTTAAAAATGAAGAAAAAGGGAATAATAAAACTAAGGTAAAAATATAGATCAGTTCCTGCAGGCAATAAAGAAAAACAAAAAAAATCAGGGCACCTGGGTGGCTCAGTGGGTTAAAGCCTCTGCCTTCAGCTCAGGTTATGATCTCAGGGTCCTGGGATGGAGCCCCACAAGGGGCTCTCTGCTCAGCAGGGAGCCTGCTTCTCCCTCTCTCTGCCTGCCTCTCTGCCTACTTGTGATCTCTGTCTGGCAAATAAATAAATAAAATATTTAAAAAAATTATTTAAGAAATAACAAAAGGTTTTTGGTTATTACAGAAAATATTATTGGTGAAGAAGGAAAACAAAAGTGCCTCCATTTGGTTGCTGCTTTTGAAATTAACCAAGGGGCCTGAATATAAGATCAACATATACCAGGAGAGGGATAATGTAGTTCCTACTGTTGATGTTTCTTTGTGGCTTATGGAATATGATGTCTTGCATATGTCACAGACGAATGACAAATCACTTCTCTTCAGGTATATAAATCTCTTTGGGTGGTTCCCTTATAATAACCTTTGACTTCTACCAGTAAAAAAACAAAAAGCCAAGAAACAGACCAGCATGAGATGCTATTTCCCAGCTGAATTTCAATTTGACCTGCCCATGACAGTGTGAGGAAATATCCCCTTTATCAAGAAACAATTCCACTGACAATTCTCTGGCTTTTGTTAGTCAATTGGGGGACCAAAAAGGAAATGGGGAATACGCATAATTCGTTTGATTTCCACAAGAAATGGAAATACAGCGCACATGGAACATTCTTACAGGGTCACTATTCTAGCACGACTTCTCTTCAAGGTGTGAAAGATGACCTCCTTCTTGGCTAGGACCCAATGAGCCTTTTTACAGGTTTTCTGAGAAAATTAAAAAAAAAAAACAAAAAACAAGCTCCCAGCAGTTACGCCTGAAAAATGGCTCATGCAATGCAAACATGCAATTTAGGAGCGTTAACGGGAGAAAAATGGTCTGCCGTGGTACCACCGAAGACGAAAGGTCCAGAACTTCAAACTTTTATCGCCCAAGGGATGTTGTCAAAATTGACTCTTTAAATTTGTGTGACTCAATCTCTCTACAAATTATCTGCTTTTCAAGACCACAGCGCTCTGTCCTGAAAATTCTGCAGCTCACACTGAACCTACTGGATCATCTTCTTGTCTACGACTTTCACTGGCTGCGGGACACGAATGAGGACTCCCGACACTGTATTCACCATGTGCATGATAGAACTTTTCACTCTGCTCCTGTGCCAGCCAAACAGGCTACTAAATAAATCTGTCACAATGAATAAACAAAAGGAGGCATAAAATACAGATTTGATACTTGCCAGGGATTGTGACATGAAAGGCAATGGTGCTTCCTGGGGGTCAAGTACTACCGTACGGAGTGCTTACCTTCTTGCAGGTACACAGACGCAGTGATGGACAGGCCCGAAACTCGCAATAAGGAAAAACCTTATTCCACCTAGAGCACGCTGCCTGTCCTACCTGCAGAGGAGGGCTTTCGGGAGATCCCAGTTTACGAGGAGGAAAGAACAAATAAGTCCGCTCTATGCACTTACCATTTGAATGTGACCATCCCGTGCCTTGTTAGTAAATTATAAATTGTCCAACTTGGCCTAGATGGTGGGTTAGTTATATGGCAGACGTAGCTGCATTGTAATGGCTCTAATAAACAGCAAGTATTTTGGTGGCAGAATTAGAGAACAAACTGCAGCAAACCCCATCTTTGCGCACAATGCAGAGATGAGGGCTAGCAAGCCCACCTGTGTAGCACGGTGCTTACACTGAACAGAACCCTTTTTCCTCCTCTGCGTCACTCATTCTGCTCACTAAATAGTTGTCATGGAAAAAGACACAGTGTGCAACTCTACTCATCAGACACATGGGTCCACTTCTGCAGCTGGAGCACCTACGATGTGCAGGGCCTCCCTCGGTGCTGTTTACATATCATGTCACTTACTCTTACCACAATTCTATGGGGATGATACTAATGCTCCAATTTTACAAATCGGAAAACCTCAGGGAACTGACTTATCCAAGATCACGAAGCCACAGGATGCAGGGGTGAGGAGTCAAACCCAGTGCTGTCCATACCGCAAGCCTGTGTTTACACACGGTGCCTCTGAGAGCTGAAGGAGGCTGCCTCTCTGGTTAAATCTGGCGGTTCCCTGGAAACCCAGGCTCTGGACAGTGCCACTAGGGACTGCTTAGGGCAAGTTTCAGGAACTGCTTGTGACATTATGATTTATTCTCCATCCCCATTTCCATGTATTTCAGAGATATATTCAATCACAGTAATAGGAAACACTGTAATATGGTTTGGGATGTCTAGTTCACCCCCAAAGTACAGGAATCCAGGGTGCAAATGGACATTCTACACTGGTTCTCCCAGAGCAGAACATTCTTTGCTCCTTTCTGACTTCCCCTTTCCTGCTGCAGGTCACACTACTCCCTGAAACTGCTCCCACCTCTGCCCCCAAAGCAAGCTTTTCAGGGGGACGGGTGACATCTCTGTAAACAGAAGAGCTATGTCCAGCGTCTTTAAGGTTCTCACCAGCATTGCCATCACCACCAACACTAACACTATAAGCAAGATCCATTCCAGCACCCTCCATATGTGGGGTGCTTCACCAAGACTGAGACTGTGCTAGGCTTCACAGCAGCCTTGGGAGGGAGGTTTGAGACCCCTACTTTGCAAATGGGGAAATTAAGTCTCCAAGAAGCTAACTGACAAGAGAGGAAGAAGAAATAAAAGACACGGCCCCACCACTACCCAGGGCAGGAAGATTTCTTTCACAGGGTCCCATGTCTACATTTTATGTTACTCTCACCTTTTCAGAAACTCTCTTCTGGTTCTCATCGTCCTAGATGCAAGGACCAAATTCTTAGAATAGATAAGACCTCTAGTGTTCCTTTGTAAGAGATGAGTCACTTTGGTCTACTGTGTATTACACTCATGGCCACTGTTTTTCCTTTGGTACTACCGTGTAAAAACAAGAAAAGGATATAGAGAAAGTAAAGGAAGAAAAAAATATTAGAATTTTAGAATGTCTTAACGTAGACTATCTTAATGGGCTATTCATATGATAATGAGAATTAATGCCCCTCCCTCCCCCCAGTTTAGATACTAGTCACTCAGCCTTCTTTGTGCTTGGAACTATGCTTAGTGATTAACATACACTTCCTCTTGTCACGCTCACCACAACCTATAAAGAGGTATTACTGGCTCCATCCCATAGATGAAGCTCAGAAAGGTCAGGTAACCCATCCAAGCACAGCTAATAAGCAGCAGAGTCGGCTTTTAAAACTCAACTCTTTCTACGAATCAGCAAGAAAAAGACAAACAGCCCTATTAAAAAGAAAAATGGGAAAAGACTTGAGTAGGAACTTCACAACAGAGGATATCCAAATAGACAAGGTGCATTTGAGAGGGTGTCGGGTGTCATTCTACATCAGGAAAATGGAACGAGATACTGATGCACATCCACCAGGACGATGGAAACATCAAGAAGACTAACAACAGCAAATGCTGGCGAGGATGAGGAGGGATTGGAACCCTCACACATGTGGAACGCAAATGGATACAAACACCTTGGAAACTATTTGGAAATATCTGTTGCAGCTCAACATATGCCTACATCCTGATCCAGCAATCCTGTTCCTAGGTGGGAATTGAGTACATATGTCCACTTGTATGAGAACCTTCCCAGCAGTAGCTAAAAACTGGAGACAATTCAAATCAGCAGAAGAATGGATAAATAGATCATGGTATATTCACACAATGCAAGACTACACAGCAATCAAAAAAAAAAAATCAAAGTCCGCTACATGCAAACAATATGGATGAATCTCACAGAAGGAATGTTAGCAAAAAGAATAAGAACAGAAGAATACATATTGTATGATTCCATTTACATGATGTCTGAGAACAGGAAAATTAATCTAGGGTGGTAAGTCTGAATCACGGTTACCTCTGGGAGGGAGAACAAGTATTCAATGGGAGGCATCAGGAGGGAACCTAGTGGAATGTTTAATGTGTTCTATATATTGTTCTGGGTAATGGTTACATGGATGTGTGTGTGTGTGTGTGTGTGTGTGTACATGTAGATGCACGTGTGTTATGCACTTAAAATTTACATCACATTTTATGTGTTTCATTTTATGTTATTTTAATTTTTTTTGAAGATTTTATTTATTTATATGACAGAAAGAGATCACAAGTAGGCAGAGGCAGTCAGAGAGAGAGAGAGGGAAGCAGGCTCTCCGCCGAGCAGAGAGCCCGATGCGGGACTCGATCCCAGGACCCTGAGATCATGACCTGAGCCGAAGGCAGCGGCTTAACCCACTGAGCCACCCAGGCACCCCTTATGTTATTTTATTTTATTTTTTAGAGTGGGAGGAGGAGCAGAAGGAAAGGGAAAAAGAAAATCCCAAGCAGACACCATGCCCAGGATGGAGCCTGAAGCAGGACTTGATCTCATGACCCTGAGATGAAATCAAGAGTTGGACCCTTAACTGACTGAGCCAGCCAGGTGCCTCTAATTTTCTTCTAAAAGGTCTCTCATAACTCAATATGCCTGTCAAAATTGTCATCCCGCACTGCCAGAGTCTAGAACTCTGGCAGTTTGTGGTGGAAGGAAAAAAAAGAAAGGGGGGGCGGAATGGAAGGAGGGAAGGAAGGAAAGAACAGAGAGAGGGAGAGAGAAGGTTCATGTGCTCTGCCAGGCCAGGCCCTTACAGCCGGTAATACGAATTCAGAACAAAACAGCAAGAATGAAATCAACAAGTAATTTCTTTTTTCAAATACACAATGTTCCTTGGAGACACCATATTTTTAGTTTTATCGGACAGTTTGTTTCTCAATGTGTAAATGATCCACATCTCCAGCGACCTGAGAAAGTACAAAATCCCTCCAAAGGGCACCAAACTGCAGTGGGTTTGCAGGGAGGGCGTAGCTCCCGCACGACCGAGGAGGCTGATGTCCGCCTTTCCACAGGTGGCCTACAGGATGGGGGAGTGGGGCTCGACCCGGCAGCAAACATGAAACTCAAACACAAACTTCTCTCCCCAGGGAGGAAAACCTGTAAGATTCTGCATTTGCAATAGTTCCCCAGGCAACTGCCATACCTTAGGCTGAATTTCCCGGTGGATTTATATGATGTCTCATTTTCTTTTTTTAAGATTTTATTTATTTTTATTTGACAGAGATCACAAGTAGGCAGAGAGGCAGGCAGAGAGAGAGGGGAAAGCAGGCTCCCCGCCAAGCAGAGAGGCCGATGTGGGGCTCAATCCCAGGACCCTGAGATCATGACCTGAGCCCAAGGCAGAGACTTTAACCCACTGAACCACCCAGGTGCCCCTATGATGTCTCATTTTCAAGTCATAGTACACATTTAAAGAATATTTCATCTACAGTTTAGGCAACATTTTTTTCAAAATTCCACTGACAAAGATGTTGTGTTCCCCCCTCCCAAATCACTAATTCAGTGAGGTTCCAACTACAAAACCATTTAGCAATGGAAAGAAGAAACACGCATTCCTCAAATCAATTAATGGTGTAAACGAACTCCTAACAATCCCGTAAGATCTGCTTGTAATGATCTTATCGTATGAGATGGGAAATGAGCAAAATGTCAAACTCATTTAAGTATAACTACACTTACTTTATTTCTAGCATAACTGAATGTTGTCTCACTTTCCAATGCAAAACACAGAAGGCGATAATATGCCTCTACTTCTAACAGGCAGGTCATGAGGGGAGAGAAGCCCCAACTGGAAATAGGGCAACCTCAGAAGAAATGGTCCAAAGAACAAAGACTTTTCCTTTGAATGACTGAAGTTGAGGGCAAATACAACGAGAAGGCTGTGCCCTGGTACACTGGGGTTCTGGTAGGACCCATCTTGCTTGCTTGGGATAATCTTGCTTGCCCCCTTCCATTAACAATTAGCAATGGAAGCTGAATCTGAAACAGCCAAGCCCGAATCCGAAAGCATCATCCCATAGCATTCCATACTATCAAAGTTGCCAAGGAATGGAAGAGGCTAAATCATTTGACCTAAGTCAAAATCTTGACTTCTGTTCTCTTCAGATAAAGTTATGTCTATAGCTAAAAAGATACACTAAAAGGAATGAGAGACATTTCAATGTGGGGTCTACTACCAGACTATAGTGTCCTGACTGTACCTTGAGTTAATGTTTCATACCTCTTGCAATTAGTGAACAGCACAATTATACCACATTGTTAAGAGGATGTTAAAAGCATTGATTAAATGCAAACATTTAAAACCATGTCCTAACGTTTCCTGGAGTGCTGGTTTGTGTCTTGGCTGTTCTCACATATTTCAGGAAACTCAACAATAGAAGTGGCCTCTCAATCCTTAAGAGGTTCTCAGGAGCAAGCACTGTCAAAAGACTACATTACCCTGGGACTGGGCCTGGGAGATTAGGATAGCTGATGTATCTCTTCTGTCCCTAATAAACAGATTCCTTTTTAAATAAGGGATTAAGCTGAGAGATGTTAAGTAGAGGTCACTTGCCCACAGTGACGAAGGTAGATGTTTCCCGATTCTCCCTGGGAAAGAGGATGCTCTGTTTTCTCTTCTTCTTCTCCTTTGGTATTTATTTCACTTCCTCATCACACCGATTCACTGGTCTCGAGACTGAACCTTGTGCCCATTCTTGTATGTCATATCATCCTGGGCTTACCCCAAATCAAGGGACTTACCTTAGTCTATTACCGCTGCCTCTTGTTTGTCTTCCTCACTACACCTATAAACCTGGAAATACACCCAGTTTGCCCCTCCATGCTGAACACACTGTCCTGACCTGCTCCTCATGGCTCGATACGTGTCGGTTGAGTGGACCGAGAAGTGGAGGAAGTTGAGGTTGGTTGGTTGAGGAGAAGGATCAATTCGTTAATGGAAGGGAAAATGAATGAAATAATAGCAATTACCCAATAAGATGCAACTCTAATACTGTCTCCATCCTTTAATCAGTGAATTAAAAATGAATAGATGGTGTAACTGGATTGGATTAGGCTTCTGGCATCAAAGTATCCAATGGATATCTTCCTTCCTGGAGTGAGGCACTGCTTCACCGTATTTACAAAGCATGCTGGAGACATGTACCTCCCAGACGAGTGGCAACTCGATCTATCTTTTGGGCTTTATGTCTAGCTGAGTAACTGCTACAGGCACAGAGCCAGTGCATAAGCCATGCGGTCAGGGTACTGTCCACCATTAAGGGCCCCACTGACATAGATTACAAACTGAACAGTGCCCCTGGAGTTATATAATGTGGTAGCTTTGATGGGATCTAAGACTAAGTAATAATCTTACAGGAATAACAAAAGACATTCTTTCCCACCCCACCAAGAAAAGGGAATATGCTTAATTACCAATCCTTTTTCCTCTTATTTTTTTAAACGTTCTGTAGAGCTATAAATAATAGGCAATATAAGCCATGGGTTAAGAGATAAACTTCGAGAAAAACACAGCACAGCTTTACCACGTATTAGCTGTGACATCTTGAGCAAGTTATTTCACTTTGAAGAAAGAATAACTCCTAGCACATGGCAAGAGCTCAATATATGTTCATAATCATAATAATTTTATTATACTTTTGTATTGCTCTAGAATCCCATTAGCAGATATTTAGAATCCATTTAAAAATAATCTTCCTAGCTTATTTTCTAAATATACTTGGTATGTATATATGGATCTATACATGTGGATGTACCCACACATAGTCTGAACAAAGGCAATGTGGTGGCTACTGGTGGGAGCTCTAGTATCCATCTTCACAGCCTGGGTTCCAATCTCTTTTCAGAAATAGAAGGCAAGACACTTAACTTTACTAAGCCTCAGCTCTCTTATCTGTAAAGGAGAATTGGGGCGCCTGGGTGGCTTAGATGGGTAAGCATCAGACTCTTGATTTTGGCTCAGGCCATGATCTCAGGGCTGTGGGATCGAGTCCCATGAAGAGGTCCATGCTGGAGCTCTCTGTAGGCATGGAGCCTACTTCAGATTCTCTCTTTCCCTCTCCCTCTGCCCCCCGCACCATCCCCATGAATATGTATATACATTCTCTCTTTCTTAAAAAAATATCTATAAAGGAGAATAATAATAGTACTTCCTTTGTTGGATTTCCATAAAGATTAAATGAGAAACTACAGTGAAAGCACATCACATGTCCACTTCCTCATATCAGGGAGATCATATGATAGTTGTCTTTCTCCGATTGACTTATTTCGCTAAGCATAATACCCTCTAGTTTCATCCATGTCATCGCAAATGGCAAGATTTCATTTCTTTTGATGGCTGCATAGTATTCCATTGTGTGTATATATATATATATATATATATACACATATATATGTATATGTGGTATATATATATATATATATATATATATATATATATATATATACCACAACGGGGGTGGGGTTAAGGGGTTAGGAAAAGAATAAATGAAACAAGATGGGATCGGGAGGGAGACAAACCAAAAGAGACTCTTAATGTCATAAAACAAACTGAGGGGGGTGGGGGGAGGGGTGTTGGGAGAGGGAGGTGGGTTACATTATATGTTTAAATAAAAATAAAAATTAAATTAAAATTTAAAAAAAAGAAAGCACATCACATGTACTTGGTATGCCAGAAGTGTTAAATTTTTGTTTTAATATATGCACAATGTCTTCCAGGTTAGTCTCTGTATACTTTAATACACGAGGTCTAACAAAGTACTAACAGAATCTCAATTCTAAGCTAAAATCACTGACATTTACAAGGGGGGAAAAAAACAAAAACATAATACTCATACATAATCAGTCCCATTTTCCCAAAACTATATTGGTTGCTTTCTAACTTTTTTTGGGAGGGGGAGCATGAGTCTATTTTTAAAATGCTTTATTTGGAAATTATTTCAAATTTTTTTTAAAAATTGTAAGAATAAGAATAGAACAAAGAACACTGTATATCCTTTACCCAGACTCATCTATTATTAATGTTTTAACCTACTGGCTTGTCCTCTGTTCTCTCTCCCTCTCTCCCCACACACAATATATTTTTAACAGTTCTAAATACTTTGTAGCCATTCAAGATTAAGGTGCACTCACCATGGTCCTTTACCCCTAAACACATCAGAGTGTACTGCCTAAAAATAGGGATGTGTAATTGATTAATTTTAAATGCAAGAGGAAAATACATTACTGAGCAGTTAGTAAGTCTAGTTTATTCATATTATGGTTGAGATAATACAAGTGACATTTTCTTGTTTAAATTCAAGGTCATCATTTTGGGTAGCTCATTTCATATGGGACTTTAGGTAAGCCCAACAGAACATAACTGGTTAAGTATCCCTACTTGGACTTTGGCATAAATGCATATAACCCATTACAGAAACTGGAAAATTTATTTGCATATATTTCTATGAACACATTTGATACAAGGAGGTTTCTTTAAAAATACATTGTACTTCATTCTCTTGACTCGTGATTCTTGGGAAGCTAAAATTTGATAAAAACCTTCTCTTAAAATAATAAATGGTAAAAATAATGTGAAAACTTCTGTGTCCCTACATAAATTGCTGTGGAAATTGCTTTATAATTGCAACTCATCTTGATGAAAAATCTCAGCCAGAATTATAAAGCAATTAAATAAATTAACATGTCTGCCAAATAGATATATTAGTATCCTACACCCAGCCAAGGACTAATCCATATGGTATTAGGAGAAGACTCTTTTTCAAATTCAATAGGTTAATTGAAAATATGGTTTTTAAGGTGATGCATCCAGAGAGGTAAACCAAGAGCTTGGACTCTTGGGAGCAGCTGGAACTGGGATGAATCTGGGTTCCATCATGGTTAAACAGTGCGTCCTCCAACACTCTCGCCACACCTCAACGGCCACACTCATTAATACAAAGATGAAACTCATCAGGGTTTGGAGAGGGTTAAAAGAGACAACACTCGCAAATCCCAGAGCACAGTGGATGGAACGTATAGTAGGGCTGGATTAATGATAGAGGTTATTATTAAGCAGCGAGGCTGGGCTAACACATTTTCATAAGAAGATTATCAGTTATATCAACTCTAAACTTAAATCTAAACTCTTGCATTTAGAGTAAAATCTTCTCTTGTAAGAACCTCACAATAAAGAACACCAGTCAAGCCATGTTTATACGAGGCTAATCACCAACACATGTAAATTAAGTCCGGTGTGAGGAGCTTTTCAGTGGGTAGCTTCTCTTTACTTTTCTTCCTCCAATATGACTCCATCCACTCAGCAAATATACAATGGCAATTAGGGTTAACAACATATAATAAGAAATACAAAGGAAAAGAACATGGGGGAATTAGCTGATGCTGGGACTATGCAGAGAATGTGCTGTTTCAAGCATGCCTATTACTGGCTAAATCATCCAATTATTAATCTTCACTAGGTTTTCGCCTAGCATCCAGTGCTGGGATGTTACTCAACAATGGGAAAAATATTCCTTTTTTTAAAAAGATTTTATTTTTAGGTAATCTCTGTGCCCAACGTGGAGCTCGAATTTACAATGCCAAGATCAAGAGTTGCATGCTCTACTGACTGAGCCAGCCAGGTCCCCCTGGAATATAATTTTTGAAAACTTAGCTTGTTTCCCACAGAAAAGAACCACATAAATTATCACAGTTGTTTAAATAGATAATCAAATAAATAAGGCCCAAAGCCTAATGAGAGCCTGCAAAAAAAAAAAAGGGAGAATACCTGACCGGACAAGTCCTGTTAGAAACGAGAAGGAAGGGCGCCTGGGTGGCTCAGTGGGTTAAGCCGCTGCCTTCGGCTCAGGTCATGATCCCAGGGTCCTGGGATCGAGTCCCGCATCGGGCTCTCTGCTTAGCAGGGAGCCTGCTTCTCCCCTCCCCTCTCTGCCTGACTCTCTGCCTACTTGTGTAATCTCTGTCTGTCAAATAAATAAATAAAATCTTTAAAAAAAAAAAAGAAAGAAAAAAGAAACATGAAGGAAAGGAGTATGGAGGGAAGAAGTTGGTGCGAGACAAAGGATCACTGCAGGACATACGAACTACCATACTTACTGTGGGGTGCTTAGGTATTTATCATAAACAGCAAAAAAGGTAGTGAGAAAATGGAGCTCCAGAAAGCCTGGGTAACCTACCCAGGTTACCAGAAGTGGTTTGTGATAGAGCCTGCCAGCTTCTCCAGGGCACCACTTCTGAAAGCCCCTCCCCACTGAACGTTCTACCTCCGAGGAGAAGAAAACTATCTGCGTCCTGAACGACCAGGTCCTTCTCATGAACTTGCTGTTGGAAGGGCTCCCTTCTCCTGTGGCAAGGAGAAGTGGGACAGATGCTACACTAGTGACTTCAGTGCTCCTTGTGGGGTCATTCTCCAGGAATGAGAAGCGGTGTTTTGGTTTTGGGTCCTCCCAAACCTGTGCTGTGCACCTGGCTTTTATCAGGCAGGTGTTCTCAGAGTAACAAGGAACTCATCCACTTCCTTCACAGCCCTTCAACACCCTACCAGAGACGTTCGTGTCGTGGTCGGTGAAAATTTGCTTATAGGTATCTGAGCCCAGATTCTAACTCGAAATTACATCTGAACAAAAGTATCTTTTCTCATCCCATTATTTATTTTTTATTTTTTTTAATTTGGCACAGCACTCTGTCTAGACTGTAACATTACTTTGTGAAACACAAATCCTATCCCGGCTTATCCTTGGTAGGACAGGACTATACACGAGCAGTGAGCAGTGATACAGCAAGCAGAGGGGAAGTTTCCCTTGATACAATCTTGTGTTTAAAGTGTTTTCTGCTCATGGAACACTGTGTTAACCACTATAAAAAGCACAAAAACACATCAAAAGCGTAAGAATCCATGCCTACCCATGAACCTGCTTTGTTGCCAGACATCCCATTACACAGGCTATTTCTAGCAACGCCACGTTAAAGTCGCCTGTTAAAAGATACACATAATGGAGGATGGAGAGCCCTGTGCCACAATATGAACCATTCACTTCTTCTTGGCTTCTTCAAGGGCAGCCCAATAGTTAATCAACATAGCACAGATAAGTCTTTTTTATCTTAAGTTTTATTACACAGTGTTTTGTTTTGTTTTGTTTTTAAGTAAGCTCTATACCCAGTGCGGGGCTTGAACTCATGATATCTCATGACTCATGAGATCAAGAGTCATACACTCCACTGACTGAGCTAGCCAGGCACAAATAAGTTGTTTCTTGTTTTTTTGTTTTTAAGATTTATTTATTATTTTATAGAGGAAGAGTGCACGTGGGCAGAGGGGAGGGGCAGAGGAAGAGAGTGAGAGAGACTCTCAAGCGGACTCCACACTGGGCATAGACTGTGGCAAGGGGCTCAGTCTCAGGACCCTGAGATCATGACCTGAAACCAAGAGCCAGTCGTTCAATTGACTTAGCCAACCAGGTACCCCCAGAACAAACAAGCTTTGATGCAGAAGGAAGGAAAGCTCAGGTGTAGGCAGTAAGGGGGTAGTCAGTGAGTGGGAGGAGTCCCCAGATTGCAGACCAACTGGGAACACACGGGAAAATACGGTACCAATGAGTAAAGGGGACTGGGAGGGAAAGAGTTGACAACTGCTGGAGAAGGGAGGAGGGCAGATACTGATTGTATTCTAGACAGCCAAGGTTTGCAAATGAATAGAAAAGAGGCAGGGTTTACCAGCCCAGTGGGCTGAAGGTCAGATCCAGAACATTCTGTCTGTCTTCCATGAGGCCAGTGTGAGAGATGACACACAGGCAAGCAATACACAGGGCACCTTGTACACATCAGGAGTCCACACACCCAAGAGCTACTATGGGTGTTACTAGCCATGTTCCTGCAAGAGACCAGGCTTTATAAAGGCTGAAACAATCCTTTTTTTTAATTTGAGACAGCACTTACTTGAGTTATAGGACAAGGGCAATAACCACAGTGAGAGAGTTTCCCGTGACTCTTATCTGATCAGTCCTGGGGAGCCTTCCAGAGCTGTCTGCTCCATGAATTATGACCTGAAGCTTGCCACTTGTGTCAAACACAACCTGAACACCGAGATGCCCATCCCAGGAGAGAAGGAATTTTCCAACATTCAGATCTTTGTCCTGGTCCCTTGCTGATAATCTGGTCTAGTTTCTATCATCAGCTTCAATTGCAGAATGGTTTGATTCCAGGCACGCAGTCCTGGAGACGGCTGTGCTTAAGCGACACTCATAGGTTCAAACAATTCCAAAGGTAATTTGTGTCCACGGTGTCACAGTCACATTCAAGATAACAACGGTGCCAACGGTTAGCAGATGCTAAGGGCCTGTTGGAATATGGCTTCTACAAAGGAAGACCGGGGTCACCTATGTATGCCACATCACATTTAAAGTGTCTTGTAGATCAAACAGTTTTAATCCCTTTGTAAACTCCTTTAAGTCACTGATCAATGCCTCTTACACAAGATACAGTGGTCTCAGTATCAGTGAGAGCCTTGATCAACAAAGCCTTAAGGTACAGGCGTGCCTTGGTGGTTTAGTTGGTGAAGCATCCAGCTCTTGGTTCCGGCTCAGGTCATCATCTCAGGGTCCTGGGATCGATCCTGGTTTCCGACTCTATACTCGGCAGAGGATCTGCTTGAGATTCTTTCTCCCTGTCCCTCTTCCCCTCCCCCTGAAATCACTCATTCTCTCTCTCAAAAACAAAAAACAAAAAACAAAACAAAAAAAAAACTTTAAAGCATGCACAAACACACAAACTATTAAGATACAGAACAAAAATGACTTATCCTTTCCTCTTTCAGATGACCTTTGCTTGAAAAGAAAGACGAGCTCCTTACTGTTGCCCCCAGAAAAGGGAGCCAGACTGGGAGGGATGTGTTCGGCTTTCCAGAGGACCGGCACTACTGGAGGAGGAGTATCTGGTTCTCACAGCAGCAGTACAGCTAAGGACAAGCCCC
>RCUC01160834.1:0-58277 GCA_003697995.1 Taxidea taxus jeffersonii
GGATTCTCATTCTCTATTCCAACCCTTTTTCTAGCTCATGATAACACTCTTGGCTTATTTGGAAATCGCTTTAAGAAGACTGCACTGTCTCTGCTCCTGTATACTATTCCCTAGCACTGAGGGAGTAAAGAAGTCATGAATGAAACTTATTTGGAACTCTTTCTATTTCACATCTGACAGCATGTGGTTTTCAAACATTAGCATTATCAGTGATTTTTGTTTTGTTTTGCTTCCGCGTGCATCAGTGATTGATAACAAATCTCCATTGAACATCACTGCACATTTCACTCTGCCTGGGGCTCCCATGGGTGACACTATTTCTGTACATACATTTCAGATTGTCCTGAGAGAAAGTAAGACAGATCAAGATATGAATTGCTGGGATACCTGGTGGCTCAGTCAATTAAGTGTCTGCATTTGGCTCAGGTCATGATCCCAGGGTCCTGGGACCCAGTCCCAGGACTGGACTTCCGGCTCAGGGAGGCTCCTGCTCCCTGCTGCTTGTGCTCTTTCTCTCTCTCTCTCTCTCTGACAAAGAAATAAATAAAATCTTAAAAAAAAAAGAGATATGAATTGCTTCTGTCACTCCTAAGAAATCACTTGGAAGAAAACAGTGTAGACATTCCATACCCTGCATGATCTTTTTGCCTGTTCTCTCTGACTTTTTTGCTACTCCCCTTTTTTTAACCTCTCCAAGACCTTGAATTCCCTTCATCTTCTATCTTTATTTTGTGTAATATTTGTCCTCATCTTCTTGACATTAAGCCCAACTGAAAGACACTTTGAAGAAAGGCTTCTAATAAAGGTTTGGAATAAGAAAAGGGCACTGAATGACATCGGACGTTTCCCACCGTATCTTGAATATCACAGTTTTGTTTTGCTATCAATTTAATATGAAATTCATGAACAACTAGACTGCTTTGAAGCTTCATTAACAACATTTGGTGGTTGTCAGGTGGCCTAAAAAAAGTTAATATGCCTTTCACAGTCTCTCAGCTTTCAAATCAACAAAAGTAACATTTTCTCCCCTCTGCTCATTGCACAAGAAAGTCAGTTGTTTTTATAGCACTATATCATAGTAATGAAATAGAAAAGAGTGGGAATTGGATTACTCCGGATCATCTTTTTTTATTTTTATTTCTTGATTGTATTTATTTATTTGACACAGAGAGAGAGAGGCAGTGAGAGAGGGAACACAAGCAGAGGGAGTGGGAGAGGGAGAAGCCGGCTTCCCGCTGAGCAGAGAGCCCAATGAGGGCCTTGATCCCAGGACCCCGGGATCATGACCTGAGCAGAAGACAGATGCTTAACGACTGAGCCACTCAGGTGTCTCTGGATCATCTTTTATACATAATTACAATCTAACCCTTTTTCCAAATCCTTCAGAAATGATTCTGAATCTGATTATCAAATAATTTAGCAGTCTTATTGCGACTGACGAACAAACATCCTCATTTCTCATGATGGCCTCAACATAAATGGCACCTCTTTGTCAGTGGATGGAAAACAAATATTCTCTAAGAAAATTTTCTTATAAAGCTTCTCTAAAAGATTTATTCAGGACTGAAACACAAAGAGGATATTATTTTTAAAAAATCCACAAAACCAAACACACAGTGGAGTCAGCTTTAAATACACACCCCTCCTGGTTCCCTTCTTTTCAGCATTTAACACTGCTTAGTATCAAACCCCCAAGAAGCACTTTCTGACCACTCTCCCTCACCTGGATCAACTTTCTTGCCTCTTGTCAGTAGGACCCTGTTAATACCTCTAAAATAGCCCCTATCATAAGATAACATTCTCTATTTAAATACCTCTCTCTCCCAAAGAGAATAAAGTATTAGAGGACAGGAAGTGGGTTATATTTATTCACTTCAAAGAAAATCGCTGACATGAACTTGCTCATTTTCTTCTCACATGAAGTTTGTGCTATTAATCCTATTTTACAGAGAAAAAAGTTAAAATTTTGAGCCTCAACCCAGCCATGGACATGACTAGTAACAGCAGTTACTGAACTCAGGACTATCTGACTACAAAGTCTACACCTCATCCACTAGAAGGCATCACAGCTATCAAGGGTCAGAAGGATTAACGTTACTTTGGTCTGTCTGTGATTCGAAGACACCAGTTGGTAAAACACAAGCCCACACATCAGATAAAATATTTGTATCTACAATGTATAAAACTCTGATAATTTTATAATAAAAAGATAAAAATCCAGGGATTTCTGGGTGACTCAGTTGGTAATGTGCCCCACTTTTGATTTTGGCTGAGGTCATAATCTTGGGGTCATGAAATCAATCCCTGCCTCAGGCTCTGAGTTCTTAGCATGGAGTCAGCTTGAGATTCTCTCTCTTCCTTCCCCTCTGCCTCTCCCTGAACTTGTGCCTCCACATGCACATTCTAAATAAATAAATGAATCTATAAATCTTAAAAAAAAAGACAAAAATCCAGTTAAAAATGGGCAAAGGATTTGAGTGTATATTTCACCAAAGACAATGTATAAATGGTTATTAAGCATAAGAAACAACATTCCTTGTTATTAGGAAAACACAAATTAAAAGGATTTACCATTTTATATCTACTAGGATGGTTAAAACAGAAAGACAGATAACAACAAGTGTTGGTAGAAGTGTGAAAACTGAAATAACCACATCTCACTCATGGGAATGCAACATTAGGTATAGCCACTTTGGAAAACAGACAATTTCTTAAAAATTTAAGCATCAACTTACCAGACGATGAGCATTTCCACCCCCAGGAATCTACAAAAGACATGTGAAAATACCTCTTAACACAAGAACTTGTTAGTGAATGTTAAAAGCAGCAATAGCATTATTCATAAAAGCCCCAAATGGAAAACAATGCAAATGTCCATCACTGGTAAATAGATGAAACATTGTATATCTATATGATGAATTACTATTTAGTAGTCAAAAGGAAGAAAACATTAATCATGCTTCTACATGAATGGACCTTAAAAGCAATATCCTAAGTGAAAGAAGCCAGATACAAAAGGTGATATATTATATGATTCCATTTTTAGGAAATGTCCATAAACAGCAAACTTACGGAACTAGAAATGAGATAAATAGTTGCTTGAAGCTGGGGGTGGGGCTAGGGTTTGAATGCAAATAGATACAAGGGAATTTTTCAGGGTGAAAGAAATGGTTGAAAATTTAATTGTGGAGATGGTTGTGAAATTCTATATGTAATTGTGTGAATGTATTATTCAGTCATGCTTAAAACAGTGAATTTTATTGTATGTAAATTACACATCAGTAAAGCTTTACTAGAAATAATTTTGGCCTTTGGGATAATTTACTCTTTATGAACCATTTTCAAGATAAGCCTGTCTTTATTTTTAGCATTAAATTTGAAGAGGGTCTTCCCAGCAAAACCTATTCTTAGAATTCACTTATCTTCCAAAACTATAACTACTGCTATAACTAGGCTTATCCAACTTGTTCTGTAAAAGGATAGATAATAAATATTTTAGAATTTACAGGCCAAACTGGCTGTGATGAAACTATTAAATTTTATTGCTGAACAAAACCAGCCACAGATAATATATAAATGAATGAGTGTCATTGTGTTCCAATAAAACTTTATTGATGAAAACAAGCAGTGGGCAGGATTTGTTCTGTGAGCTGTATTCAGTATACAGATGCTATAGACTAAGTGACCTCTGACCTTCTAGTAGAACTTGGAGTTGCAGTAAATTATATCCTAGAATTTAGAACATGAGGAAACAAAGTCCTCAAAGGATTGTAACTGTGCTTTGTCTACTACTTTTGATCTGCTCTTTGTTAAAAAATCATAGTATTCTAATCACTATATTGTACACCTGAAACTAATATAACATTGTATGTTAATGAACTGGGGTTAAAATACAAACTTTAAAAATACATAAATAAAACAAAAAAAATCATAGACTTCCAAGGCTAAAATAACAATAGCTATTAAAATTATTGAGGGTTTTCCAGAGACCAGGTGCTGTTCTAAGAAATTTACATTCATTGTCTCATTTTATCTTATCAAAAACCCAATGTGGAAGACACAAAGAGAAGTTGTGCTATTATGTCCAAGATGAATATGGAGTGTATCAGACCCAAGAGATATACTCAGGTGGTCTAATTGCAGAGGTCACATTTTTCTTAACTATTATGCTGTGCTGCCTTCAACTATAAGTCGGTAACTGTTTTTGAAGAACAAACTGGTTCTGGTTTGTTTGATAGGGATGAGCTCCTTCACTGAAGAAGTATGAAAACAAGCAGCTCACTATGATATCTAGAAATTCAGATTACGTGCTACTTTCACTCAGAACTAACAACATGCAGCACAAGATTCCAGGTAAGTGGGCTTTGTTCCTAATTAAGGTCCTTTTTATCAGACTAATTAAAAGGGATTTAAGTTCAATTTCTTTAAAAAGACATTGAACAGCAATTTCAATCATCAGAATCACACTTTGTCTTCAACAATCTTTTCTATTATTTTTTTCTGTCACAGTATACCTTAATGACAACACTCCCTATCTGCAGATATATGCTATATACAATATATTCAAAAACTGTGATCTGCTTTGCAAAATGAGTGACATTAAAAAACAACATGGAAATGCCAATTTACTCATTTTGTTTACCAAATGTAATCAGGGCAGCTACTTTGCAACTCACAAGAGAAGTGAAGCAATTCTAATTCAACAAGTTAATCCTGTGATTTGAGGGATTTGAGGAGAAAAGAGGGAAGTGGTTAATACACTGCGTTAGTAAGACAAGCATCCATGAAAATAAAAGGTTATTAAACTGTTCAAATGCAATATTAAAATGCAGCAAGTTTATGGATTAAGGCAGAGTGATTTCAAAGAAAGAGAGGTATACTGTTTACAAATATATAGTGCTAGACAGAGAACCAAGGTAGAAGACCTAGGATATAATTCCGACCCCTGCAATTTTTGGAGATGCTGAAGCTTTCTGACCTATTATGGCTATTTTAGAAACTGGAGTAGACCTAATCTTATGGGGGGAGCTCATTGGTGAATAAATTGTGATAATAACACGATCATGGAAATTTACAGAGCACTCTTTATGTGTTGGCCTAATCTCACTGGGGAAGTCAAAGGGAAGGTGATAAAAGAGGGACAAATATCTTCAGTCCTATCTAGATGTCCATCATTTCACTCCAATACTTGTTTTGAATCTAAATTGAAACAGATATTATGGGATAATGGAAAATAGATTGCAATTAGAGCCTGGAGATTTGAATTCTAATCTTCTCATCTTAAGTAGGCCAATTCTCATCTGTAGTGATAATTAATGGTAAACTTTTTTTATTCTTAATGTAAGATTCAGACTGGGTGATCTCCAAAAGTCCTCACAGATTTATCATCCCTGGATTGGATTGTATAATATCAAACATGAGCTGTCAAAGAATGTGTTGTTTTCTCTATAAAAACTTGAAAACTGCATATAAGAAAAAACTCCTCCCACTTTTCTTTATCACATTGTTTTTCTCATTACTCATGATGTAGAAAAACAATCAAGTCTTTATTGGCCATATTTAGATTATTCTTTAACAATGTTTAATCTCAGACTTGCCTTTTCCCTAGCCTCACTAGAATTGATTGATAAATACCAGGGCATAACATCTCATGTTTAAATATAACCTAAGGCAAAGAATTCATCCTGCCAAATAATATCGCAATGACTTTGGAAAAGAGTTTTTGAGTGATCTATGGAATTATTTATGAGCATTTATAACCATAGCTTGACCTGATATGATTCTTATGTTGACATTTTGTCATGCTTAGGAAAGATACATTGTTTTAAAAATAGATTAATACAGAACAGAAGGGTCCTAATGTATTGTCTTAGTTTTCTAGGTAGCAAAACTTTTCTTTTTGCATCCAGAGTCAAAATTATCATAAACAGTACAAAAATAACATTCCTTATTAACATCCACCTTGAATTATGAAATAAAGACCTTGCCTGTATCCCAAGAGACCCAGTGCTAATCATACTGAGCGATTAATTTTGCAAAAGTTCAACCACCACAAAATGCTCTGCTGGCTGAGGGACTGTCAAAGCCCCCATGAAAAGATTCCCTCAACCATCTTGTGTAATATCATTATAATTAAACACTGGCAAAAAGGGAAAATGTTAACCAAAGTCTATACAGGGCAATCTAAGGATATGACATTTACCACAGCTTTTCTTCCAAACTGTTGTTCATTTCAGTCAAAAATGTAACCACATTGACATTCCACTTACACAGCTTTACCAAGGAAATTCTGCACTGTATTAATGAAATGTCAACTGCATCCACACCAGTGTGAGGTAGAAAACTTCAGATTTAACAACATTAGAGTCTTGTTATCGGCATGAGTTTCTTTGGATTCTGTACATCTTTTCTTTTTCATTTTAGAGTAATGGGAGATGCCCAGGATAAAAGCATGTGGGATATAACAGAAACAGAAACAAATGTGACAGTTTTCAGGAGTTGCCAGCAAATGTTTCCTTCCCTTTTTCTTCCCTTCCTGTTAACCTTTTATTTGACAACATCAAATAAAACTTTTGCAAACAGCATTTCAGTAAACACTTAAAAAAATCTACTTCTTTCATAGCCCTTTCAATTGATTACGATTTCTACTTTTGCCTCAATTTTTCTTATTATATGCTACTACAAGTCAAAAAGTTTCTAGAATCTTGCCCCATAGTTGAATCTCAATATCTAAAACTCCAACATTCACAGTTTTTTATGTGTCCTCTTGTCAGTGGACTCTTTGAGAAAGCCACCTGCAAAGTGGTATTTTTTTTATTAAGTTCCTGTTTATTGTTAATAAAGTGACTATTTCTAGGGTCAAATGTTTTCTTTTACTACTTGAATAGTTTTTTTTTTTTACTAGTTATATTTTTATCTATTTTTTATTTAAAGTTTTTTATTTAAATTCCAGGTAGTTAACATAGTGTAATATTCATTTCAGGTTTACAATATAGTGATTCCACAATTCCATACGTCACCTGGTGCTCATCACCACACGTGCCCTCCTTAATGGCCATCACTTATTTCATCCACCCACTCCCACCTCCCTTCTAGGACCATCAGTTTGTTCTCTACAGCTAAGAGTCTGTTTCTTGGTTTGCCTCTCTTTTTCCCCCTTTGCTCATTTTTCTTAAATTCCACAGATGAGTAAAATCATATGGTATTTGTCTTTCTCTGACTGACTTAGTTCGCTTAGCATCATACTCTCTAGCTCCATCCATGTTCTTGCAAATGGCATGATTTCATTCTTTTTATGAATATACCATATATGTATATGTGTATATATGCACACATATATATTTCTATTTTTAACTTCTTGAGGAAATTCCATACTGTTTTCCACAGTGGCCATGGAGCTTACATTTCCACCAGCAGTGCAAGGGAATTCCCCTTTCTCTGCATCCTCTCCAATACCTGTTATTTCTTGTGTTGATTTTAGCCATTCTGACAGGTATGAGGTGATCGCTCATTATAGTTTTGATGTGCATTTCCCTGATTATAAGTGATTTGAACATTTTCTTGTGTCTGTTGGCCATCTCTTTGTCTTCTTTGGAAAAATGTCTATTCATGTCTTCTGCTTATTTTAAAAACCAGATTATTTGCTTTTTGAATGTTGAGTTCGAGGAGTTCTTTATACATTTTGATATTAATCTTTTATCAGATATGTCATTTGCAAGTATCTTCTCCCATTCCATAGTCTGTCTATTAGTTTTGCTGACTGTTTCCTTCATTGTGCAAAAGCTTGCTATTTGGATGTAGTCCCAATACTTTTGTTTTTGTTTCCCTTTCCCTGGCACACAAATCTAGAAAGAAGTTGCTATGGCCAATGTCTTTGACATTCACAGTCACTGCCTGTGTTCTCTTCTAGGATTTTTACATTTTCAGGTCTTACATATAGGTCTTTAATTCATTTTGAATTCACTTTTGTGTGTGGTGTAAGAAAGTGGTCCAGTTTCATTCCTTCACATGTTGCTGTCCAGTTTTCCCAACACCATTTGTTGAAGAGACTGCCTTTTCTCCAGTGGATAGTCTTTTCTGCTTTGTCAAAGATTAATTGACTATATAATTGTGGGTCCTTTTCTGAGTTTCTTATTCTGTTCCATTGATCCATGTGTCTGTTTTTGTGCCGGTACCATAATATTTTGATTACTATAGGTTTGTAATATAACCTAAAGTTTGGAATTGTGATGCCTCCAGCTTTGCTCTTCTTTTCAAAGATTGCTTTGGTTATTTAGGGTCTTTGCGGTTCCATACAAATTTTAGGATTGTTTATTCTAGCTCTGTGAAAAATGCTGTGGGTATTTTGATAGGGATTGCATTAAATGTGTAGATTGTTTTTGGTTTTATGGACATTTTAACAATATTTATTCTTCCAATCCATGAGCATGAAATGTCTTTACATTTTTTTGTGTCATCTTCAAATTTTATTTTTTCAAAGAACCAGCTCCTGGTTTCATTGATCTGTCCTATTGTTGTTGTTTTCACTTTCTATATCATTTATTTCTGCTTTAATCTCTAATTTTTATTATTTCCTTCCTTCTGCTGGCTTTAGGCTTTGTTTGTTGTTCTTTTTCTAATTCCTTTAGGTGTAAAGTTAGGTTGTATATTTGAGATTTTTCTTCCCTCTTGAGGTAGGCCCGTATTGCTGTATATTTCCCTTACTTTTGCTGCGTCCCAAAAGTTTCGAACAATTGTGTTTTCATTTTTATTTGTTTCCATGTACTTTTTAAATTTCTTCTTTGATTTCTTGGCTGACCCATTTATTATCTAGTAGCATGTACTTTAACCTCCATATATTTGTGATCTTTCCAGATTTTTTCTTGTGGTTGATTTCTAGTTTCATAGCTTTGTGGTCAGAAAAGATGCATGCTATATCTTCAAAATTCTGTATTTGTTGAGGTTTATTTTGTGACCTAATATGTGATCTATTGTGGAGAAAGTTCCATGTGCATTTGAAAAGAATGTGTATTCTGCTGTATTACATTGGAATGTTCTGAATGTATCTGTTAAGTCCATCTAGTCCCATGTGTCACTCAAATCCATTGTTTCCTTATTTATTTTCTGTTTAGATGATTTATCCACTGATGTGAGTGGATTCTTAAAGTCCCTTCTTATTATTGTATTTCTGTCAATTAGTTCCTTTATGTTTGTCATTAATTTTTTCATATATTTGGGTACTCAAATGTTGATATATAAATATTTACAATTGTCATATCCTTTTATTGGGTTTTCTCCTTTATTATTATATAGTGCCATTCTTTGTCTCTTGTTAGATTTTGTTTTAAAATCTAGTTTTCCCACTATAAGTATTGCTATTTCAGCTTTCTTTTGACATCCATTTGCCTGATAAATATTCTCTATCCCCACACTTTCAATCTGCAGGTATCTTCAGAACTAAAATGAGTCTCTTACAAAGAGCATATGATGCATCTTGTTTTTTTTTTTAATCCATTCTGATATCATTTGTATTTTGATTGGGCCATTTAATCTATTATATTCAAAAAGTAAATATTAAATATTGATAGATACATATTTATTGCCACTTTATTACTTGTTTCATGGTTGTTTCTGGAGATTTTTTTTCTGATTCTTCTCTTTCTCTCATGTTTTGCTGATGTTCTTTAGTGATATATTTGGATTTCTTTGTCTTTATTCTTTGCATGTTTATTAGTGGTTTTTGATATATGGTTACCATCACATTTGTATCTATCCTATTCTGCAAATAGCAGTCTATATTAAGTTGATGGTTGTTCAACTTTGGATACATTCTTTTCCCCTCTCCTCCCCATGTTTTATGTATGTGTTATTATATTTCATATCTTTTTTGTGAGTTCTTTGACTGAGTTTTACAGAAATATTCATTTTTACTGTCACTTTTGATGTCTCCTTTCCACCCAAAATTTCCCCTTTAATATTTCTTGCATGGCTGGTTTAGTGGTCACAAACTCCTTTAGTTTTTGTTTATCTGGGGAACTCTTTATCTTTCCTTCTATTCTGAATAATAGCCTTGCTGGATAGAATGTAGCTGACTGCAATTTTTTCCCATTCATCCCTTTGAATATATCATGCCACTCTCTCTGGCTTGCCAAGTTTCTGTTGAGAAATCTTCAGCTAGTCTTATGGATTTTCCCTTGTAAGTTAAGGACTTCTCTTGTCTTGCTGCTTTTAAGGTTTTTCATTTCTCACTGCCTTTTATTTATTTATTTATTTATTTTGACAGAGAGAGATTACAAGTAGCCAGAGAGGCAGGCAGAGAGAAAAGGGGAAGCAGGCTCCCTGCTGAGCAGAGAGCCCAATGTGAGGCCCGATCTCAGGACCCTGAGACCATGACCCGAGCTGAAGGCAGAGGCTTTAACCCACTGAGCCACCCAGGCACCCCATCATTTCTCACTACATTTTGCAAATTTAATTACAATATATCTTGGCATTGGCCTGTTTTTGTTGATTTTGATGGGAGTTCTCTGTGCCTCATTGATCTGAATGTCTGTTTCCTTCCCCAGATTAGGGAAGTTTTCTTTGATTATTTCCTGAAATAAATTTTCTTTCTCTTCTTCTGGGACCTTTAAAATGAATGTTATGTTTGATGGAGTCACTGAGTTACTAAAGTCTATTCTCATGTTGTATAACTCTTTCCCTCTTTTGTTTAGCTTCATTGCTTTCCATTACTTTGTCTTATAGGTCATTAATTCATTCTTGTGCTTCTTCTAGCCTGCTATACATTGCATCCAGTGTGTTTCCAGTCTCACTTTTTGCACTCTTCATCTCTGATTCTTTTTTAGCTTTTTTATCTCTGTGGTAAGGGCCTCATTGCTATCTTCTATTCTTTTCTCAAGCCCATTGAGTATCCTTATGATTTTTGCTTTTTAAGTTCTCCATCAGACATGACCTCTTTTGCATACATCTCTGGCCATGGCCTTATCTTGTTCTTTCATTTGTGATAAATTCATCTATCTTGGCATTTCATCTGAGTCTCTACCTTCTTCTCTGTGTTAGAAAAGCAGTTATGTCTCCTGATCCTGAAGGTAATGGCCTTATGAAGAAAAGATCATGTAGTGCCCAGAGCCTAGTACTTCAGGGAGTGTCTCTGGTGTATGCTACATGTGCTCTCTTGCTGTTTTGGCTGTTCTATCCTTTGGGCCAGTCATCTGCAGAGGCAGTCCTTGTCTGCTGTGTGTAGTCTTTGGTGGAAATGGCATAGGCCAGCTTCTTTTTTCCCAGAGAGGTGTCTCTTGGAATGCTGCCTCTCAGAAATGCAATCTGAGAAGACCAAATAATCTCCCCACTGTATGCCTCAGGGGCTCTTCAGATCACTGTTTCCATGCTGTCTGCTCCTGGGTTACCTGCCTTTTCTCAAGGAGCAGTGCAATGTCCTGTGGGCTCTCTCCTAGCTAAGCCTACCGATCTTTAAACCTCCTGGCTTTAAGACCCTCTGATAAGAAGAATTCATGAAATTCATCCCCCTTCCTTTTCCAAGCCAAGAGCTTTGGGAAGACATTCTCCTTAGGCACTCCCCTGTGTGCTCCTCTCTCCCCCTTTTCTGTAAGCTGTGGTTACAGCTACCTCTGTAGCAGCTGCAATTTGTCTCTCCCCTAAACCATGTCTCTGCACTTCCTACCTTCTTTGATGTGGACTCTTGTCTCCTTTTTTTTTTTTTTTAAGATTTTATTTATTTATTTGACAGAGAGAGAGAGATCATAAATAGGCAAAGAAGCAGGTCCTCCGCCGAGCAGGGAGTCTGATGCAGGGCTTGATCCCAGGACCCTGAGAGCATGACCTGAGCCAAAGGCAGAGGCCTACCCCACTAACCCACCCAGGTGCCCCTCTCTTTTCTCCTTTAGACCTATTAGTCTTGAGGTTGATATCTGGGGTATTTAGGATGATTTGATAGTTATCCATTTGTTTTCATAGTATGAGCTGAGCCTAAGGTACTCCTACTCCATCACCATATTCTTGCTCCACTACTTGAATATTTTACTTCTCATTTATTGTAAGAGGGTGAACTAAAGAATATCATGAGGGAATATACTGATTAAAAAATTCTTAGTTGGAGAAAAGAAGAATAAATTCAATTTCTAAAGCAGATTTTAAGCAAAAATTACTTAGCACAATTAAATCTGTAGCTTTAAATGTATTGAGAATTAAGAGCTTGTGAAAATTACAGATCTTTATAGGTCTGCTAAATGATGCCTAGTTTGAAAATGTCTTCTGGAAATGAATAAATAAGTAAAACTAAATCAAACAAACACATATCCCTCAAATCCTAGTTCTGTCAATGTAGGTCAGCAGCATTTATTTTTTTATTTATATATTTTATATTTGACAGAGAGAGAGAGTGAAAGAGTGAGTATGTGGGGGGGGGGGTGCCTAGGGAGAGAGAATCTTAAGCAGGCTCCAAGCTCATCTTGAAAGCCCATGTGGAACTTCATCTCACAACCCTAAGATAATGACCTGAGCTGAAATCAAGAGTCGGATGCTTTATCAACTGAGCCATCCAGGCGTCTTCATCAGCAGCATTTAGTGAATAGGTCATAGAAACAATAAAGTGGTTTTGATCAAGACAGCCTTAACATCTCCTTCAGCTTGAGTAAAACTTAGATAGGTTTCTTCTTGACACTGGACTCTTGATCTCCTTTATCTTAAAGCATTAACTTTAGAGAACTTATCATTGCAAGGCCTTTCTCTCCTCTTTTGAGATATCAGTCCTCTCTCAGCTTATTGCCAGTTTCTCAACCCCATAATTGCCTTTCTCAAGGACCTGGGCATTTTTTCTTTGAACTGTAATCATCAAGAAAGATAGTGCCCCTATTTGCCAGTCTAGGGGAGGATAGAAGCCTAACTTCTAGAAGCACCATTTAGTAAACACAGATGTCTAATCACAATGACCAACGTCGGTCCTTCCCAGCACTTACAAGTTTTCTGACCGTTCATTTTAGTGGAGTTGCATTTAGTCTCCCTTCCCTATTGCAACGGACTTGAATAAAATCTTCCTTGTCTGTTTTAACTTGTTTCTTGCAATTTTTCTCCAAGGGTCTGGGTGGCTATGTTGCATTTTCTTCTGCTTTGGCTTTCATTACTCCTCCTCCCCCCATATTCATTCCATTTTCGCTTAATAATGAGAAAAAGGGAGGCAACAATTCAGATTTGGCAAGATGAGTAAAGTGGAAAATATTGGTGATGTGCTGTAAAAATAAAACCGAAAACTCTTCAACAACATTTATATAGTAGAAAGCAGGACAATCTTCCCCTAGAGCTATGTGTGATCAGTCATTTCCTGACCAAATACTTTCTACCTTTCCATTTCATCTCAAACTTTTTTATACATCCTCAAATCTCACTGGAGTTACCTATTCTTTCATGTGATGGCAGTGTCATTCTTTTATGATGATGATGATGGTGATGATGATGAATGTAAGCAGTCATCAATGTGTAAATTTCAATTAGTTGTTTATATAATCAAGCTTCTTAGGAAATGATTTACAACACAAAAGGATTTTGATCATTTTAGTTGACCATCTTTGTGAATAGATACTAAGAGGGTTGATGTGGTTCTAATTTGCTAAAAGGGAGGATAGTCAGTGAGCAGGATTTAATAGGATTTAATTCCCACAAAATATTCTAAAGAGCCTGTTAAAAGCATGGTTGGTAGGGACAAGAAATACCTCTCTCCTCTACATGGAGTAGGGAAAAAGTGTTACCTGATAGTTTTACAGGCAAAATTTATCAAATCTGTGAGGAATGGGTAATTCTTACGCCATTTAAATTGGTGAATAGCATAGAAAAGAGAGAAAGCTGTTGTACTCATCTAGTAAATTAGGATAGCCACACCCCAAATCTGATAAGGCAGCAGAAAAAAAGAAAGCCAGAGATATACTGTATTTGTAAGAGAAATAAAACATGAAAATAGCAGCATGTTTTTAAAAATACCCCATGACTAAATTTGTTTAAGAAATGCAAACATGAGGGGTGCCTGTGTGGCTCAGTGGGTTAAGCCTCTGCCTTCGGCTCAGGTCATGATCTTGGGGTCCTGGGATGGAGCCCCACTTTGGGCTCTCAGCTCAGTGGAGAGCCTGCTTCCCCCCCCTCCCCGCCTGCCTCTCTACTTGTGATCTCTTTCTCTCTCTGTCAAATAAATAAAATCTTTAAGAAAAAAGAAATGCAAACATGATTAAACTTTAGAAAAATTATATTAATTTAATATTTTGTATTAATAGACTAAAAAATTATCTTGATTTATATTGAAAAAGCTTTGATTAACTTCAGCATCTACTTTAAAATATCTTTTAGCCAATTAGGAATGGAAGGATACGTCCTTGGCATAACAGAGCAAGCACATAGAAACCAAGAGTGAAAATTCTTAACAGAACCTCATTAGAAGAATTCTCTTTATTTTTTACCTATTGCTCACTAAAATGGACTGGAAAAGGGCCAAAATGAGCAGAATAATGCTCATCTAGATTTTAGGTCAACCACGTATTTCTCTCCTTTGGGAACAGCTATCTATTTGTACTATTTTTAAGAATTACGGACTTAAAATCCTTATTCCTGGCTACTTTACGCTAGTTAGAAAGATAATATAAAACATCCTCACTGTTTCTAGACCTTTTTCAAAAACTTCAGACCAGTGACTTACTCTTGTGATTTTATATATGCATATTTTATCTCTGTTTCTGTATTAAAAAGTATTTTGGTTTTAAATTTATTGTAAGCAATACAACGACAAACCTAAATATAAAAATATCAACTGTAGTTACTATGGCACTAATGTAGTTCAGTGCCTTCCCGGACCTTTTTTGCAATGTATGTTCAATATGAATAAGGAAACTCTTCAAGTTCCCTTGACCTAATTAACTACAAGCTTTACAAATGCCAGTTGAGGATATATGGACAAGTGAGCAAACAGTTCATGTGATAAGAGTTTAAATTCCTAGACATCTGTTGTTATTTAAAGGTCCCTGAGATTTAATTGTTTCCTTGAACTCTCTTAACCTTCAAATACTTCTAGATATTGCATGAAATATACTCTGTGACAAAGTTCGACTTCATATGTACATTTGGGAACCAAATACGGTGATATTTTGCCATATGTGAACTTGTGAGACCACAATAGGAAAAAAAAAAGTTTTGAAAACATATGTTTAATTTTGAGGAATAAAACTTTTAGTGCTACAGAAGAGAGTGGTTCATCATTTTATTTTGACTCTACCTCTTTCTCACCTGAGAATACAGATTAGTTTTAAAGTCCTAATCAGGTAAACTACTTACCTATTTCATTAGATTTCCCACCCCCCTAAGATTTTTGTCTTGTTTTTTATTTGGAACATAGTCCTCTGTTCCTTCATTTTGCTTGACTTTGTCTTGGTTTCTATGCATTTAACAAAATAGCACCCCCTTATCCCACCAGGCTTGAAGGAGTGGCCTCCTATAGGTGATGAATCTCATCTTTCAATCCTGCCCTAATTCTTGGTTATTTCTCATATCTCTGTGATTGTGCAAGAAGCCTATATTATTGGGGTGCCTGGGTGGCTCAGTCGTTAAGCGTCTGCCTTCGGCTCAGGTCATGATCCCGGGCCAGGGTCCTAGGATCGAGCCCCGCATCTGGCTCCCTGCTCGGTGGGAAGCCTGCTTCTGACCTTCCCACTCCTCCTGCCTGTGTTCCCTCTCTCACTGTGTCTCTCCCTGTCAAATAAATAAAAAATCTAGAAAATGGAGTGTGTGCCCAGACTGGTCAGTCCCACAGGGGAGGATCTCAGTCAGCACCCATGTTCAGTCTAATTGGAAGCCAGACTTTCAGCCACCAGCTCTTAAAAATGTAAATATATAGAGTCTAGTGGAACTACAAGTTTAATCCCTGTGGGCTACAAGAGCCAGGATATCTGGAGGTGCCCCCTGGACAGTAGTCACAGAAATTGGGCCTCCAGATGAATGTATAAGTTTCCTTCTGAGAGATTTTTTTTTTTTAAAAAAGGGAGAGGGAGAAGCAGACTCCCCACCGAGCAGGGAACCCGATGTGGGGCTCGATCCCAGAACCCTGGGATCATGACCCGAGCCGAAGGCAGCCACTCTACTGACTGAGCCACCCAGGTGCCCCCTGAGAGATATTTTTGAGCTATAGTGAGCTAGGGGGAGAGCACAAAATTGATCGCCCCCCCCCCCCGGCCCATATTATCTGAGAGTGTTCCTGTAGCTTCTAGATGTGTGCCAAACCTGAAATCTGCCCTTTAGGCCAGAGCTCCAGGGCACACAGAGCGTCTTTCTCAGAAAAACTGGAAGATGTGTATCTGTCTGTTGTCCGTACAGTGACATGGGGCTGGTAACCCGCCAAGAACAGCCTGTCCTGCTGTGATCGTCCCAGGAGACCAGGAGCACAAGGCCCCCTGAACACTAGAGCCAGTCAATCAACGGGCATCTCCTGGGGAGACGCACAAAAACAGGGTCACCAGGTATAAAAACTAGGACACCAGACGTGTGTAGAATTTCCCTCCAACACACACCAACAGAGACACGAGTGCTCTAGAGCCCAACAGAACAGGCAGGGCAAACACCGCACCCTCTGGAAAAGAAAAAAGAAAAAAAGAACAAGAAAGGAAAGAAAAAAGGAGAAAAGAAAAATGAACTCACCAGCTTTAACCATGCAGAGAAACAGCAGGAACATGGCTCCCACCAGCCTTTGTCCTGCAGGATATCCCAGACCATGGCTTTAAAATTCGCAAATGAGTCTCTTTCACATAAGGACAGGCACTTTTCAAAGGGTGGTTTCTGCCGTGGGCCCTAAGGTGAGTGAGAGAGGCTGCACACCAGCCCTTTATGAGCTGGTTCTCAATTTGCCACAGCCTTGCCGGGCTCGTGGAGCTGCCCCGCTGTTTGTTTGTTTTTTTTTTTTAAAGATTTTATTTATTTATTTGACAGACAGAGATCACAAGTAGGCAGAGAGGCAGAGAGAGAGAGGCGGAAGCAGGCTGTCCGCAGAGCAGAGAGCCCCATATGGGGCTCGATCCCACCACCCTGGGATCATGACCCGAGCCGAAGGCAGCGGCTTTAACCCACTGAGCCACCCAGGCGCCCCTGCCCTGCTGTTTTTTAAAATCAGATGTTTTGTAGGCTCCTCTCAGGTGCAGGTCTTAAAGGTTGATGATGTGCAATATCTGGTTCAATGCCTTCCATCTCAGGGAAGTAAGTCCTGGTTTGGACTCCCTCTCACTTGTGGGCTGCTGTGCTGTGGTGTTTTTATGGTGACATTGTGTCCCAGTCTCTCTTGCCCACTTTGATGTGGTCTTCTTCTCATTTGACTGATGTGAATGTGTCACTCTGCCAGTTTTTAGTTTGTTTTTTTTTTCCCCCCGCAGAGAAAATTTTTCCATCTATAGGTGTAGATTCCTTGCATCTGTGGGAGGAAGTGAGGTCAAGATCTTCCTAGCCATTCTCTTACACTGGAACAAAGAATATAGATTAAAGTATAATTAGCAGAAGTATAATTGTTACTCGTATCAGAATAACTGGTTTATTGGTATGAAACCCCGGGAGCTTCCTGGGTGAAAACTGAAACTGGCCTCAGAGGGCAGGGAGAGACTGAAGAAGAAAGCAGACCACTTTGGTTGGAGGTGGCAGATTTAATAAGCAAGAGGACTTAACATAGGAGGTTTGATTTGTGGCTGCTGGAAGAGTGGATCTCTGCACCTGCCTGCCAGAATTTTAAGTTTATACAGATACTCTAAATGGGTTCACTCACATATACCTCAGATGTTTCCAACAACACACTGCTATCGCAAAGCTTCATCCTGGGGCAGCCTCTAGTGGAGGGCAAGCACTGGGATGCACATTCTAAGGACAGGGGAGTGGGTGAAGAGCTTCTGATTCACTGGGTCCCACTCACAGGTCACCCAGAATCTCAAGTTTCCATGATCTCCTCCAATGTTTTAAAATATTACAAGTATATTTTTGTGTATTTGCTTTCTTCTTTCAGGCTATAGGAACTCTGAAAATGGAGAGTGTGCCTTATTCATACTTTTGCAGTTCAATCCATTTAACTGCAGCTCTTGCTTGTCAGACATCTATATATAGTTTCCATATTAAAACCTAGTATGGGAGTTGCTAGATAGTAAATGCACATTAACACTTACTGGATGAATAAAATTAGAATGTGAGCCAATGATTATTGAGTACTCATTTGTGCCCCTCAATGAATGAAAAGTTATGAGATTCAAATATCTCATTCTAGACATTAAAGAATACTTTCTAGTAGCCCTCCAACATATGAACTAGACTATAAGAATTCACATTTTTATCAAGAGGAAGAAGGAAATGTGACATGAGTATCTTAAGGTACAGGAAAATTTCCTGATAGGAAATTTCAAAAACTAAAATCGGTTATTTTAAGGTAAGAATCTTCTTCTTTAATAGCAATATTCATTCAATCATTAAATGTAATTGTGTCAGGCTAGATACATGAACATTTTCTCTCACTGTCCTTTTTATCCTTTGGCTCTATTATTACCATTCAATGCTTTCTACTTGGTTTTCACTCTTGAATGTTAGTGATGAGAAGATGATGTTTCCCATGACTTGCAGTGTGGATTGTCTCATTGAAATGTAGTCCCTCGAAATTATGCAAAAAATTTGAGAAGCAAGATCTACGATCTACACTCAGATGTACTGTACAAATTCCATTCAATGTATAATTCCTATTATAGTAGTCCCTTCATATCTGTGGTTTTGCTTCCTGTAGATACTGTTACCCATGGTCAACAGTGGTCTGGAATTAGATGATCCTCCTCCTGCCATATCATCAGAAGGTCAGTAGTAGTTTTTTTTGTTTTGTTTTGTTTTGTTTTTTTAAGGATTCCATGTATTTATTTGACAGAGAGAGAGAGAGCACAAGCAAGGGAAGCAGCAGAGGGAGAGGGAGAGGTAGGCTCCCTGTTAAGCAGGGAGACTGACTGGGGGCTCCATCTCAGGACCCTGGGAACATGACCTGAACCAAAGGTAGATGCTTAACCAACTGAGCCACTCAGATGCCCCAGGTCAATAGCAGTCTAATGCTACATCACAGTGCCTATATCCTTTGCCTCAGTTCACCTAATCACATAGGCATTTTATCCTCAAACATCATGATAAGGATGAGTATAGTACAGTAAGATATTTTGACAGATCACATTTACATAACTATTATTACAGTATATTGTTAAAGCTGTTCTGTTGTATTATTAGTTTTTATGTTAATCTCTTAATGTACTTAATTTATAAATCAAATTTTATCATAGGTATGCATGTATAGGAAAAAATATGGTGTATATATCAAAAGAGGGGCTACTGTGTTGACAGTCTTTCTTTTGACTTTCCCCAAGCAGGGTTCAAATTAAGTGAAATCTGTCTTACTCATAAAATGATCATTGAACTCATTTACAACAATTTTATTGTCACATGCATTTGTACGATATTCATAACAAATATCTTATTGCAGTATAATTATGGGCTACATCTGATAGCAATTATTCCTGTACTTTTAATCAATCTTAAAAAAATAATCAAAGACACACACACACACACACACACACACACAAAGTTGTTTTATTCTCCAGGATACAGGGTATGTTAATTGCATCTACTATTCCCACTTCTTCCCTGAATTCCTCTTATGTATTCTTTGCTCTCTTCCCCTCTCTTTCCTTGCTGTACCCCAGCTGGTCACAGCATGGTTATTTAATACTTTGGAATATTCACGTCATTTTAATTCTTTCTTGAAGAACCAGATTTTGGATCAAGTTTAACCTTGCTAGAGATTTACACAGGATTAAGTGGCATGGTTTAAAATTTCTTAGTGAAATAGGTAAGAAATACGCTCCCTTGCTGGATAGTTGAATATGTCTGTGTATGTGAAATATCCTTAACAGCAAAACAATCTCTAGTACTATGACCAATTTTACCCACAATATATATATTAATTTTATTAAATACATTTCAAAGGGGCATACCAATTACTTTTTTCTAACATGTGATGTTGACTGCATGTATGGCAGTGAGATAATTTTCAAGTTATTCTTGAACACTGAGAATAGTAATAATGCAACTTTTAAAGTAAAGATTTCGGTCAGTATAAAAAAATAAAGGAATAAATGCAAACAATATTCCTCCAAGGTTATCCACTGATGCATTATTTTTTTTTAAAGATTTTATTTATTTATTTGACAGACAGAGATCACAAGTAGGCAGAGAGGCAGGCAGAGAGAGGGAAGCAGGCTCCCTGCTGAGCAGAGAGCCGGATGCTGGGCTGGATCCTAGGACCCTGAGACCATGACCCGAGTGGAAGGCAGAGGCTTTAACCCACTGAGCCACCCAGGCACCCCTGATGCATTATTTTTAATAGTAGAATACTGCAGCAACCTAAATACCTTTCTATTGAAGGCTGGTTGAGTAAACCACAATATGACATATGGTAGAACATTGGGCAGCTGTAAACAAAAGGAGTGATCTTGGGGCGCCTGGGTGGCTCAGTCGGTTAGGTGTCTGCTTTTGGCTCAGGTCATGGTCCCAGAGTCCTGGGATGGAGCCCTGCATCAGGCAACCTGCTCAGCAGGAGTCTGCTTCTTCCTGGGCCTGCTGCTCCCCCTGCCTGTGCTCTCTCTCTCTCTCTCTCACTCTCGTTCTATCTCAAATAAATAAATAAAATCTTAAAAAAAAAGTGATCTCCATAATCTGAAAGGAGTGATTCCCATGACATAATATTAAATAACAAAGTAAAAGTAAAATGCAAAGCAGTGTATAGAGTAAGCTACCTTCTGTGGAAAAAACAGAGAAAAAGGTGACCATGTATACAAACACACACACACACACACACACACACACACACACATATATATATAATGTGTGATATAGTAAATACATAAATATATATATCTTATATATATACAATCAGATTTATTACGTGTTTATATGTGTTTGTGTAGCTATATACACCTGTTACCTATTTTATCAAGAAACACAGAAAAGATAACAAAATCTACTTCAAATAGTTACCTCTAGGTGGGTCAGTGGGAACAATGTAGAAGGAATAGAAATGGAAATGAAGCTTTAAGGAGTTTACCTTTTTATATTGTGTTGACTTTAGGATGAGGTAAATGTTTTACATATTCAAAAACAAAATAAAATCAAGACAAATGCAAAAAAGGGCGCTCCTAAAATTGAATACAAACAAAAGTAAATGAATATATATATGTATAGTATGAACACAGAAGAAAAAAGAATACTTCAAGTTACATTTCATCAGAGTATAGACTTAGGTTCTTTGAAAAGAAATTTTGAACTTAATGGGGGAGGTTTCCTGTCAGTAGAAAAAATGAATATTAATTTTGAAAATATTTTGTATGAATTAAGTGACAGACCAAATGAATAAATACATCATTTTGCTTTGGAACCAGCTTTTTTTTTTTTTTCCTTCCCAGTATTAGGAAAAAGGAGAAATAAACTGTGTTGTTAGAATTGAATTTGCCACATGATCTCCCTGATATGAGGAAGTGGAGGTGCAATGGGGGTGGGAGTTAAGGTGGTAGGAAAAGAAAAAATGAAACAAGATGGGATCAGGAGGGAGACAAACCAAAAGAGACTCTTAAAGTCATAAAACAAACTGAGGGGGGTGGGGGGGGAGAGGGGTTGGGAGAGGGTGGTGGGGTTACATTATATGTTTAAATAAAGCTTAAATAAAAAGAAAAAAAAAGAATTGAATTTGCTGTGATGTACAAATTTGTGAGTTTTTTAAATTAAAAAAATTTTTTCTATTTTAAAGATTTTTATTTATTTATTTGACAGAGAGAGAGTGAGAGAGGGAACACAAGCACAGGGAGTGGTAGAGGGAGAAGCAGGCTTCCCGATGAGCAGGGAGCCCATTGCGGGGCTCGATCCCCAGACCCCTGCAACATGACCTGAGCTGAAGGCAGATGCTTAACGACTGAGCCACCCAGGCGCCCCCAAATTTGTGTGTGTGTTTTTTTTTAATATAAATACTTTGTAATCTTTACCCTGAAAGGTCTAGGTGAAATGAAATTCAATAACAATAGTGAGACCTAGTTTCCAGAACTTGATTTTTAAGGTCATTCCCTGTGGTGGGAGGAGAAGTGTGGAAGGGGCTGGGAATGGAAAGCATGAAGCAAACCTTTTAGGGAAAGTGGTGATTTTGTGCTTGGACATGGAAGTTACACACTGAGACTGAATTTAGGGCCAAATGGGACATGTTCAAAGGACAGAATATCTCATCAAAAGTCACCATTACAAAAATTAATAGAAAAGCCAGGGTGGGGAAAAAGATCCTAATACATGTATCTGACAAAGGACTCCACTCCAGTCCATCTATCCGACAAAGGAATATTTATATAACTAAGAACCTCCTTCAAATTAACAATAAAAAGAAGAAGAACAGCAACTCAATTTTAAAAAATGAGAACAGAACAGACAGTTCAAAAGAGAAGATACAGGGTACTCGCTTCGGCAGCACATATACTAAAAAGAGAAGATACAGGAATAACCAATAAGCTCAAAAAAAAAAAAAAGGTTCAGTATCATTAGTCAATAGGGACATGCAAAATAAAACCACAAAAAGGTACTCCCTTGTATCTACTGGAATAGCTGGAAAAACAAAAAACAGGAAACAAAAAAATCTCGATAATATATTTGGGGAAGGTGAGGAGGCAACTCGGGTCTCATGCATCACCGGGATGAAACCATTGTTTGGTAGCTTAACATGGAAAGCTATCTATCTGTCCTATCCTGTGACATAAAAATTCAACTCTGAGGTATTCGGCCAAGAGAAATAAAAATATTTGTCAATAAAAAGATGTGTAGAGGAATGTTCATGACAGCTTATTTATAATAATTAAAAATTAGAATGAATACATATGTCTAACAGGATAATGGATTAAAAGTTATATTGATATCATAGAACACTACACAACAATAAAAAAGGAGCAATATATGGATACATGTAATTGACATTGATACATCTCAAAAATCACTATGTTGATTAAAAGAGGCAGACACAAACAAGTACATGCTGTATGATTCCATTTATATGATATCCAAGAACAGGCAAACTCATCTGTAATGGTAGAGATCTCCTCCCAGGGGAAGTGGTTAGAGTCAGCTCGTCTACACAGATGTTTCCACCTTGGTGTTGATTACTTCCCCAGGCATCACTCCGGACGTACCTTCTGCTGTTGGTGATGCTAAGTTTGCTCATTTGAATAACTTGGTGTCTGCCAGTTGTATATGCTGTAAAAGTATCTTTCCTCCTTTGTAAATGTAGTAGGATATTCAAAAAGTATGAGTTTTGAGTAGCTATTACTTTCATTTTTACTGTAATGTATTTATTCATAAATTAATATAATTTAACAGTCATGACCATGTTCAGCCACTCACAAAATTCCCAATAATTAACAATAACTGGCTCTCATGAGATGGTTTAAACTGGCTTCTGCACACTACTATGCCTATCCCAATGTTGTCCCAAATAGATAACATGAATTATGTAAGAACACTGAGAAAGACAAAATCAATAATTTTCATTCAAAGTTTTAATGAATCCTGCTTGGAACCTCATACAGACCAAAATATGCAAAGATAGACTGTGTGATTAACATGACAAATTATGTCATCTAATATGTGACTACCATTCTTGGTGAATAGGCAGAAAGACAGAGAGAGAGAGAGAGATCATTACATACAACAGAGAAAAAACATTATGCTGCTAAGGACCGTGGCCCATTCACAAAAAGGCAGGCATTTCAATTTAACTCGATCACACAGAAAGTCTCAGTAAATTCTAAAAATTCAAAACGAATCAAAACACCAACAAAAATCTCTACATTGATTGTTTTCTTTTACTACATTGCAATAAAATTAGAAACAAATAACAAATTTAATAACAAATAAAAGTAGATATGGAAATTTGATATGGAAAACTAGATATGGAAATTTGTTTAAATTATATTTTAAAATAATTCTTGGTGTAAAGAGAGAAAACACACTCTACAGAAAAATACAGTTTAAATACACTTCACAGAAAAAAGTCTGAAACTTTTCATTTTCAGTTAGTAAATGTATTACATTTTCAATTTTTAAATCCAGGGGAAAAAACAGGGAAGGAAACAACAGGTTTATTTAGAAAAATAAAATTTAGAGTTGAAGTATTAAAAACAATAAAAGCAAAAATTAATATCTTAGCTTGCAATAACAAAAAGCAATAGAAATAATTATGACTACTATAGTATAGACAAACCTTGGACATAACTTAGCAAGGAAAAAGAGAAAAAAGATGCATATATTATGCAGAATGGGAAAAAGAAAACAAGGTATAGATTTAATATTTTAAAAATTATGAATAAATGCACACTAATACACTTTAACACCTGGAATAAATGAACAACTTTCTTGAAAACCATAAAATGTCATATTTAACCACCCCCCAAATAAAATCTTAAACAAATAAAACACTATAAAAGATACTGAAGTAGTGGTCTAAAGTTTCTGTCTTGAAAAACTGTCAAGCTCAGATGACTTCAGAATGATCTCTACCAAAATTTTGAAAAGCCTCTCTCACGTGAGTTATTTCAGAATTTAGAAGATGAAATGAAATGAGACCCGATTTCATTATAAGCAGATTTTTAAAAATTAAATACAGTATTGGCCAACATATGTCTCTATATCACTGATACAGTTTGCAGCACTGATAATTCTGCTTAATCCTGCTTCCAATGGTGTTCTAAGTATGCTAGTATGTTTTTGGTTTCTTTATGAGTATTTCTTCCTTTTTATCTCATGCAGGACTTTCTCCTATCAATCTGTTTCTCCTTTGGCTTTCTGCTCCTGTATTAGAAATCATGTCTTTTGAATCATATTAAAGTTATCAAGCCCTGCTTAAGATTTTTCTTTTATTTCCTACAGTAACTCTTAATAGTTCACTCACAAAAGTTCATCACTTAAAGGATTGGCCCATGAAAAAAGAATGTAAAAAAGTGGATGGGTTTGTTCCAAGAAATTGTTAGTGCTAAATATAAGAACAGGATTTACAGAATATAGTTTGTCTTTGGAAAGCATATATTTCAATAATATGATAATGATTATTATTACTACAATTTAACCCTCCTAAACTACCAGTTTTATAATACTTCTTACGTTTCAGAAACAGCTTTGTTTGCTATTCACATTATACATGAGAACCTTGGAACTTAGTCAGATAAGGACCTTGTTCAAGAACAGCTGACTAGGGATGCCTGGGTGGCTCAGTTGGTTAAGCTGCTGCCTTCAGCTCAGGTCCTGATCCCAGAGTCCTGGGATCGAGTGCCGCATTGGGCTGCTTGTCTAGCAGGGAGCCTGCTTCTCTCTCTGCCTCTGTCTGCTTGTGCTCTCTGACAAACAAATAAATAAAATCTTAAAAAAAAAAAAAATCAGCTGACTAGCTAGTGGTGAAGCCAGAATTTAGATTCATCCAGACCTTCTCAACACCACACATACTCTTTACTACTAAATAATGAGCTCCAAAGTATCATTGGATATACAAGGTTCTTACTCTAGATAGATTATAAAGTTACCAATATAAATTCATATTTCTTTTTTTTATGTGACTTAGTACCATGTTATTATCAGAAGTCTTGCAAATTCTACTCCAGTTGACCCATGTTATGATACAGATGATAGCCTTAACAAACTTGCACTTCACTTCCATTTAGTAACAGCAACGTGTTAACTGGTTAAGCTGGTTAACCAGAGTAACGCAGTGTAATATATCCCACCCACTTTATTTTGACACACATGGTCCTCTACAGCTCTCCTTGATGATATGATCACCTCGTCCTCCCCTTCACACACCTTTGGCTCCAAGTAGACGACGTGCCACTGACTCCATACCTATTGCATGCCTTCTCCAGTCCACATTTTTCTTCCAGCTCTTATTCTCTGTATCTTGAATTAAATTCATATTTCTAACATTGATTCATTTTCACCTGTTTTATACTTTTTGTATTATCTTGTTTTTCCCAGAAGCCTCAGACAATTTTGAAAATGAAATCTGAGATTTTAACATTTTTTTTCCTTAGATTAAAAATGTATATACTTTTAGAGAGTGATTCCATACATGGGAGTGTATAATAAAGAGATAATGATGAATATTAAAGAAAGATAATGCTGCACATTTAAAAAATATTGTAAAATATAGCAAAAACATGATAAATAACAAATGTCTTAGAAAGTAGAATTAACTACAGTATTGAAATACAGTCAGTGGAATACTATGAGAGCATTAAAACTGATATTGTAGGACTTAGGTAACAACATGAAAAATGCTGACAAACAACTAGGTTAATGTTTTTGTTTAAAAATATTCTTCATTGAAATGTACACTTTGAAAGGGTGACTTTTATGGTATGTAAATTAATTTTTGATTAAAAATTCATTCTCCTATGGCACAAATTAAAACAAGAGAACATTGGTTGAAGTATATCTTTTCTTTACCTCTAAAAATCAAATATATCCTTCTCTTTACTTATACCTTCTGGAATTAGCCATCAATACAATTTCTCAAGCATTTTTGTGCATGAAATATATGTTATCCATGAAATAATGAAATATCCCAATAATGACATTAGCTACCTGTTTGTACCTCTACTCATGATTTTTTTTTTGTATTTCCACTTAATGCACCTTCTAATTTTTCCACCTGAAGTGTTGCCTTGCTTTTTAAAGTATAATCTAAAAAACTCTATTCTTTACATAACTGCCAATCCTTCCCCACAGAGTGCTAGTTGAGAGCAGGAGTTCTCAGCTGCGATTAACATTTGTTTCTTTAAACAGATTTCTCCTGCTTTGCATAAGATAATAGGCAACACTTACTTATTATTATTCGTGGACTCTTAATTGGCTGGTTGGTTGAGACTCTGCTAAATGGGGCATGTGGAGGTGGAAAGTGTAAGTGTGTGTGGATATGGGCAGGCCCTAGGGTGGATTCTCATAAATTGTAACAATACATTTTCAAAATTGCCCGGCAGAGGTGCACCGTTTAGTTTTCCCTTTCCATTGGACAAATTGAAACAAAGGGCAGTGCGGTGAATTATTTCTTATTCCTGCTTGAAATTAATCAAATATACCTTCCTCCTCACCCACAAAATGGGAATCAAATAATATCAACACAGGAGTGATGTGAAGATTGTATAAGATAATGTATATATGAGACACATCTATACTTTTTCAGCATTTATGATAGAAATCTCAAATAAATATTCTATAAATCTGAAAAGATACTCTTAAATATTTTTCTGTGAAAAAAAACTTGACTAGTCCTTAATGGAGTAAACGACCCTTAAGCTTCAGACAGAAATGATCTGTGTATTTATAAATTGAAACATTTATCTTCTGACCTGGTAATACTGATGTCCAGAAAAACCTGGATTGTGTGTGGCCGTGAGTGTTAGGATCAGCTTTCCAGAAGTAAATTTATTAGCTAAGCGGTCAATGATTTCCAGGTTGCCAGTGCTAATCTTGATTCCCAAGCCACCTTCACAATACTGAATCAGAACCTGTGGGGAAGATTTCTTTTCTATATCAGGAAGATTTAGGAAATGATTTATTCTGGGATTAAAGAGACTGATGCTAGAATCAGCGGAACAGGCTGGATGAGACTTCCTTGAGCACTCTTTTAGTGACTTTGGGTCTCAGATTGTTCATCTCTAAAATGAAAATTTCAAAGAATCTAGATGATTAGGTAATTGTGAGGATGGAATTAATATACACATAGCACTTAAGATAGTACTTATACAAAGTATATTCAATCAGTATTTGCTACATCGATTACTGTTATTATTACTTTTTTAGCATGTAAAGGAAGATTATTGTACCATTTGCTCTTTCTCAGTAGGTGTTCCTTATGGAATATGCCACAGTAACAATGGCAGTTAAAGTTACCCCATCTATGTGAGGCCTTTCATTTAAGGCATCCCATGAAATGATTAACTCTTTCATATTTATATCTTTTAAAGTTCCTGCAATTAATGTGTGCTAGTGGCAGGTCCCTAAATTATATTTTAAGAATGCTTTATTGTATCTCAACTTCATCTGCAGAATCATTTAAAATTCACAAAGCCTTGCTTTATCACACATCAAATGTCACAGTCTGGCAGTTAATCTTACTGAAAGGTTAGTTATGTGTAGCACCTGCAAAGGTGTCTGAACTGAAGATTCCCAGGATTTGATGCTAAATGGGAATGAAGGTAAAATTAAATTGGGAATTGGAGTGGCAGCTGCGTATTAACTGACTTTTGGGTACGTCACTGTCTTAAAACTTCCAGTGTATTTCTCATTGGTTACTGGTGACAAAACCAACAACAAATACATACAAATATCAACCTTCTCTCTAAAAACAAGGCAGTTTGGGGGTTTGCTTCTTTCAGCATATTACCAGAATAAGGTTGAAAACACTTTTAAATGTGTTTGCCAATAGAATATTTGGTTCTTATTCATCCACAAAATTAAGAACTTTGTAAAAGATGTCTAATGCCATAAACACTCAGCTATGTGTAAATTAACTCCAGTGTGCAGACAGATTTAAATATTAGTGTATTCCCACTATGCAGAGCATTTGTGACCAGTTTTTGCAAGGATGTGTGCTAAGAGAATGTAATCTTTAATATCTAACTCAATCCAAATATAATTATGAAGGACAAACTGCTGGGAAAATGAAGGGAAGATGCAGCCTCTTTTGGATCACACACTTCTGATTACTTCTTAGACACAAATATCTAGAAGGACAGACAAGGCAGTTAACATAAATGACTGTAACAGATGTGTGTGTTCAATTTAGTGGGACTGGCTGCCCCCTTTGCCACTTCAATTCATGATCACCTAGTGGGAAAATTAGACCAGCATTACTAGTACTCCTTGATGTGAATCATTCCTTAAAAACATACCAGGAGGGCCAAACCAAAGCTATCTGAAGACTGAATGTGGCCCCGAGGCCATTCATTTATTACTTCTGGCAGAGATTGTGAGGGCTAAATATAGGGCAGGTGCTTGATTTTAGATAAAAATACATGCAGAGTCTGTAGAAAACTATTGTTCTATGAATATGACCATAGCACAGTGTTCTTGGGAGGGCTATTTGTAAAAAGACATGCTGCTTATGTCTTTATGTGACAGCAAGTGGTCACTAATGACATCATGTGTGTAATAAATATTCAGAAATAGGGGGTTTGGCTTACCACTAAGGGACTCACCACTGAAAAAGAGTAATACAGAGGGGAATGTCAAGGCATTTCTTGTTCAAGTCCACCAAGGTAAAGGGTTTATTTGAGGTGGGATGTATTTTCTTTTCATGCCAATGCTCCTCCTAGCCCCCACCAAACTCATGAGTCTAGAATGCTTTATGGCAGGGCACATGGGTGGCTCAGTCAGTTAAAAGTCTGACTTGTGATTTTGGCTCAGCCATGATCTCTTGGATTATGAGATCAAGCCCCATGTCAGGCTCCATGCTCAGTGGAGAGTCTGCTTGGAATTCTCTCTCTCTCCCTCTGTGCCCCCACTCAGATAAATAAATCTTAAAAAAAAAAAAAAAAGGTCATTTTTTTGCAAGTGTCCTAGGTCATTGAGTAGAGTGGTTGCCCAATATTTTGGTGTTGTAGAGTCTGTAAACATAGAACAGGGGCAGCGTTTTTTACTAAAAAATAAAAAATCAAGCTGCTATTACAAGGATTCCCTTCTCAGAATCCAAGGTCAAGTGTGGCCAACAGAGCTCTTCTGCTGGGGCAAAGTATAGAATTCACTAAAATTATGATGGGCAGATTTTTGCAATAGGCTCAGGTCCCGTTGTCATCACTGAGTCCAGTTTTGGAATTGGTTGCTCTCTCAAGCAAGACTTGAGTGGTTTCAAGTTGGTTTCTCCAGATCCAAGGGGTCCTACAAACACTGTCTTTATATTCCCCCTTCTCTTAATTCATCCAGAAAGAAATGTTCTCTTCAATCTGTTTTTCAATATAGTGGTTATTAATAATCTTTGTGCCCTGCTACCTCAGACTTGTTTTGATTTGGACAAAAAACGTGGGGGTAGGTTTCGGGGAAAAGAGTACACGGATTGTGCCACTCTGATCTCTCTGAGGAGAACCACCGTGGGGAGCGCAGCTATCTGTGAGCTCGAGGCTCACTTCAGAGAGGGCAGACTCCTAGGCTTCTCAGGGTGGGGTGCTGCTGCCAGACAGTGACTGAGGAGGGCAGGAGTTCAAGTGCCAGCCTGCTCAGTAGAAGATTCTGCCATCAGGCAACTTGCTTAAAGATTCCCCACTGTTCTGGCAAAGAATTTCTCAAACCTCAGTTGTAGCTTGAGTCTCTTCCTACTCCATGCTTCCTCCACTTTCTGCTTCACAGAAGTCAGACCTGCATGGTGATCAAAAGACTCTTTGCCTCCTTCTCCCTTTCTCCAGTGAATGTCTTAAATGAGGCATCTGCTTCTTGTAGGACATATGTGACTGACATATGTGTATACTGTATATGTAGATATGTGTTTATGTATGTGTACATGTGTCTTTTCTGTTACCATGTATGTTTCTATAACATAAGCTAGATCACATACAATTTGCATATAGCAGAAAAAAAAAACCAGTAAGATGCAGAAATTGCATTCATGTATATTTGATTTTCCCAGCGTGTGGATATTTTGAAGCCATCTGGGACTTAAATTAAAAAAGGAACCAGGAAATAGGAAATGCCACAAAAGTGCTTTCTGTTAGTACCCATGGTGGCTGGCTGAGTGGCTTCAAGAACCATTAATGTTTCTACAATTTCTCTGCTGAAACTACAAACACAAATGAATCTGCAAAGACATTTCCCAGGTGTTTAGAAAAACTAACAAAAAAACAAACCTGATTGACCCAGAAGTCTACACCGTGCATCACATATTTAGTTTTGATCAAACTGGTCTCAATTGGGAGTATATCCCTCTACCTGAAAGAAGAGGCATGAGCCTTAGGAAAAGAGATTATCATCACCTCAGGTGCCAAAGTCAGTCAAGATTTAACTATGCTAATATTTGTATTAGGATTTTTATTGTTTTTATTTATACCTTGGTTACAAAGTTTAGATAGATTTTAGTATTTTGCCTTTTCTTATCTCCTAGTAAGATCATCTTGCTGTGTGATTCTGTAGAACAAAAGGTTTCCCCACATTATATACCCACTCTATGTCAATATAGACATAAATTTGTTCATTCGTTTTAGAGAGCCAGGATCTGGCAAATTAAAAGCCTTGTTTTGCTAAAATTGTCCCCCGAATGAGCCTGAGAGCCTAGTTTGGAATTCAAAAGGTGAATGCTGAATTTTTCTCTCTCATTTGTACTCTAGCAATCCCCTTTCCATGCAGGCAATGGATAATCTAACAATTCAGGAAAAGGTGGCATTAAAAGTACAAGGGAAAAGCAAATGAATACATTCAAAGATACGCCTTTACATAAGTTTGTTGGCAATGTTGACTAGTCACTATTCCACCCTTACTCACCCTTGAGCTCAGAGGAATCAAATTTACACAGCAGAAGGGGAGAATATGTAGAGGTTATGGAATCAGGGTCACTTGGTAAGTTGACATAAGTGAACACCAATAGTCTCCTGTTTTAAGCAAAGAACAGGAGGAGGGGGAAAAAAAACTTAGAAAAGTGAGAATGCATTTTATCAAATTCTCCTCACTATATCTTCACAGATACAAAGTATTTTCTCCTCCAGCCACTTAAATGATGATCTTTCTCTAGGAAATTTTCATTCTGATTACCTAAGAGAAGTATCAAAACATAAATATATTTTTGGGATTACAGAAAAAAATAAATTTCATATATGGATTCTTGTATCCTCAGATAAATTGTATGTCGTCTCTAGGAGGGAAGTCAGAGGTGCAACTTCATTAAAGTAAAATCTAGTAGTGAAAAATAGCTTTTCTCTTGCTTCAGTGATGACAAGAGAAATAAGGGGCATATATCATGACATGAGGGATTTGGGGAAAATATAAGGAAATCTTTCTTGACGGGATAGTCCTGAAATACTACAATATTAAAAAGGATTACCAAGAAACAAAGTCAGACATTACAGTCTATAGCAATGTGCCCTAAATGAAGATGGAAGGAAAAGAGAATGGTCATGGCTCACGTGGTCCTAGCACTTAATAAATCTTATCTATCTTATCTGACTTTAATGATAGGTTAACGTTCTCAAGACCTCTGCTGTCTCATTCTGTTCATGAAATATTTGTTTCATCATTTATATTTTCCTATCCACATGATTAAGAAAAGAGAAAAATTAAAGATGAAATTAATCTTCAACAGTTAATCTATTAACAGCGGCTCTGAAATAATGGTAGGCAGTAGAATCACTTGAAGGAAAAAAAAATATATATATCTTTTTTTTTATATATATATATATCATGGAACCTTACCCAGCACTTAATAAATCTGATTTTCTGGGTTTGAGCCCAAGCTTCTATCTTTACTTGTTTTTAAAGTTTAAAATTCTGTATTTTCTTCCCCAAAGATTGACTTGAAATGCCTATCAAGAACAAAACAGTCATTTTAATTCCCTCATGCAAAATTAAAGAGAAACCATACTCTGAAATTCAAGGCCATCTGGAGCTTGTAAGTTGCATGATGGTCACCTAAAATCCTTAGTGGAAGAGTTAGGGCCTGAATCAAATAAAATTAACCTAAAAGTCACCTTGGTCTTTGTAAAAGACAGACATGACAACGGAAATGTCAAGAACGGATATCTTAGGAAGAAATTTAAAATGTTTTTAAGGCTGTGATATATAATCAATTAGGAGTAGGCTTCAGCAAAAGTAGTCACATTTCTTCATGAAATAGGTGGAATTGAACGTTACACTACAAAATACCTTGTCACTGAGTCATTTGAGGATCTCTAGTGTAACTAGAATTTACAAGGTCAGTTGGAAGGTGGGATGAGGCCACTAATGCGAAGTCTCAGGCTCAGAACACTGTCCACCGGACTATAACTACTTCCTGCAACCCCTCAAAATAATTCTTAGGTCACCGAGGACAATAAAGGAAGACTTTGGGATACCAAATATTTAAGTAAATGATTATCTCCTTTGCATTTCGAACATTTGTTCGAGATGAAACAATTCCCTACACGTTGTCTGAGGTAAACAGTATCCTAATGCCTTTTTCATTTTCAGGGAAACCATTCCTGCATTCAAGAGCCGCAAGAAAAGACTAAATCAATAAAACGGGAGATGACAAAAAAATCATCAATTATCTATGTTTTTTCCCATATAGGTTTCTTATAAAAGCGAGTTTCTGCATTGCTTTGGTTCTGGTTATTGGAAGTAATGCCCTCAGGCCGGAGCTCGGAGGTCTCCACACCCCCCCCCCCCCCCCCCCCACCCTCTCCTGAACTTCAAAAGGTGTTTGTAGGATGGACAGTTGCCAGTATGTAGCCTGCTTCCATCCTCCTTTAATATTAGTTTAACAACGGGAAGGATCAGCCTGTTTAAATATTAAGCACATGTTCAATTATTAAAGAGTTAACATGCTTTCCCTGATTATTAAACCTGTATGGAGGGAGCAAGGGCGCTAACTCAGGCAGCGGGCGATGTCACATATGCTAAATTGTTTCTCTACCGTCTGGGGCATCAAAACAAGGCTCAGCAACAACAAAATCTAATGGACATGCAATTAAAATTACTGCTCAAAGTTTCCAGTGGGTACAATGTATCATTTCCAAGAGGGATGTTCGGATTATTGCTCAAGGCAAAACGACTGCAGATTATTATTTTGCCATTGATCTAACAGGAAAGAATTCCCAGCTAATGAACCTCAGGAAAGAGATTAATTAAAGGAATAAAAGATAGCACTCACCCCCACCCTTTCCAAATGTGAGCAAGTCTAACAATAGGATGTGAGATTCATTAAAATTTGACAGTAAGGAAAAATAAATGTGATAAATACTGAATTTCTGTATGAGTAGCAGCGTTTCATAAATACTAAGTCAATTAGCTAATGAAGTTCAATACTTTATAACCTTCATGAAACTTAAATATTCAAAGACTTTAATTAATGAGCCTTAAAAAGTAATACGGACTACCTCATTGCAATTGTTGATTTGAGTAATTTTAGCCCCCCACTTCCTCAACAGATGATTGTGATCAATGTAGTTTACCTTTTTTATTCTATTCTTATAGAAACTGGGAAGGGGACACAGGAAGGAAATTCGGTAGGACTAGATTTGGAAATAAAATTCCTTGATGTTGCTGCCCAGCTTCTAGCATTTCCTATACATAGGAACATTCAGCCACCTGACTAAATTACTGCACATATATTTTCTTAAAATAAACACTGCATAGGCTCAGTCCAGAAAATGTGATATAAATTCCCAAACAATAATTAACGACTTGCTTACCTTCAAAACATACCCCAGTCATTGCTCTAGTTACTACATGATGACTTCCTGTTTGCTGTGTTTCATGGTTACCGCTAGGCTGGGCCATGACATACAAAAAATATCAACCTAAGAAATGTTATCCACCTCTCCAGAGACTGTCTATATTTTCATGGGTGGGACAGTCATGTACTGGGGGCAGATGATACCTGCTCCAGTCCTTCGGCCTGTGTTATGTGTCTCTGGGCACACACTGTCACCTCACTCACAAAATGAGATACTAGATTAAATGCTCTCTATTGCTCCTTTCCCCACTAAAATTTTATAACCTATAAATTAATAAAAGGAAATGTGGCTGAGATAAGGTACCTGCCTGGAAAATAATAAGTCATTGACATTTAGCCTTGGGATGTAGCAGTTATAGGAAATTACTTTCATATTTATATTCTGCTTAGGTTTGTGTTAAAACTAGTTTCCATTCCCAAGTCACAACACATGATGAAGTCAGATGACTCAGCTTTATGCTGGGAAAAAGGGTGAGTCAATCTAGGGATAATTCACAAGACAGGTGACAACATAATTTAGAGATGGCATTTTATGGATAAAGAATATGAATTCCTGGGACGCCTGGGTGGCTCAGTTGGTTAAGCGGCTGCCTTTGGCTCAGGTCATGATCCCAGCGTCCTGGGATCGAGTCCCACATCAGGCTCCTTGCTCGGCAGGGAGCCTGCTTCTCCCTCTGCCTCTGCCTGCCTCTCTGTCTGCCTGTGCTCGCTCTCTCTCTCTAACAACAACAACAACAACAACAAAGAATATGAATTCCCATGTATGAAGTGAAGACTCAGATACAGTCTATAAAGCAAACATTTATTAAGTGCCTATTTTGTTTCTACCAATTGTGTTTGAAACTGTGAGATCCAAGCAGAAATTAGAACTTACAGTCCTTGCCTTAAGCACATTTACAAATTACTTGAAAATACTCCAAATGTCAATACTGCATGCTATTCAAACTATACACTACAGTTAATTAAGCAATAGCTAAATTGATAAGCTGGACAGTAAGCTCATGTTTCTTAATGAATGTAGAAAACAAAGATGCAAGAGAAAGTAGGAGTCATCCTATTTCTATTCAAAAGGAAATATCTTGAAATACAATGAAAAATTAAGCAATTAACTGAAAATCTGAGGAAACTTGCAATGGCTGAGGATGTTCAGATAGTAGAATCACAGATCTGCAATAAGGTATAGACTCAAAGTACCACCTCTTAAAATAAGTTATTTATGTGGACTGTGGTATGAATTTGTTAGAAATAGGAAGAGACACAGTATAACCTCTACCAGAAATGGAAAGTTACAATGTCTACAAATAACATAAACTTATATGACAAAATCCTCAAAAATTAATCACTTGTTTCCCTTCAATGACAATCCCAGTCATTGTTTTAGTTAATACCTGATGAATTCCTACTTCATTCCCGCATGTGTCAGAATAAATTTTGTTTTTGCTATGGCAATAAAACCCTAAACCTAAAATGATAGAGGTCCATTATTTGCTTCATATCCACTTACTCTGGGACCCAGGCTAATAGAGCAAACTTAAGCTGGAACATCATTAATTGTCATGACAGAAGAGAAAAAAAGGAAACCACATGTTGGTTCTGAAATATTCATCTGTCAAAGCAAGTATCATGTTCAAATTTAAGGTCAAAAGCAGAGAGATGAAGAAAATATTTATAAACAATAGTACTCTTTACCACAGCCTTCCACTGATTGCTTCTTATACAATACTTCTTAATTAAATTTTTCTTCATGAAAGTAATGCATGCATGTACTTCAAAAGAACAATGCTATGAGAGATTTTAAATGGTAAAAATAAAATAGATTAAAAAATAAGGGTTTCCTGGGGCACTTGGGTGGCTCAGTCAGTTAATTGGCTGCCTTTGGCTCAGGTTATGATCCCAGGGTCATGGAATCAAGTTCTGCATCAGGCTCCCTGCTCAGTGGGGACCTTGCTTCTTCCCTTACTAATGCTCCCGCTGCTTGTTCTTGCTTTCTCCCTCTCTCTCTTTGTCAAATAAATAAATAAAATCTTTAAAAAACAAAAAACCAAACCAAAACAAAACAAAAAAACCACAAGGGTTTCCTGCCCAAACTTCCCTTCACTGAGCCATTTCTCAAAGGCAAATATCTTGTGCTTTCTACCCACTTATTCCATGCCTACACCTATATCTGCATCTATACCTGTATCTATATATATCTCCACATTTCTAAATAATGAACATCTTAATAGTATATTCATTTTAAAATTGATTTATTTTGTATTAAGGGTAGTGTATTTGTCTTCTATTTCACAGGTAAAGATTCATCATCTTTAAACCACCCTGCCCGCTTTCTCTGCCCAGTACTTCTTGCAAGCTACATCACAACTATCTACTCAATTGTCAGGGCATTTTTACATCTACAGAATTAGCATTCACTGTTGGGCAAATCAGCAACCTATTATTATGTTTCTTTTTTACATGATACCTTTTTTTTAACCTGGATTAATAATCACCTCTTTTTTATTTTATTTGCTGGGTGTACTATGCATTAATTGATGACCGCTGCCCTCCCCCCCAGCCCTCAATTCTCCAGCAGATACGTTACATGGTTATAAGTAATTCTTTTCAAATATTCAAGACAAATAATGTATTTCTTCCTTTGCTGGAGACTTTCTTCCTGGATATCCACTTATAGATGCTTCAGTTTGAATAGTTTTCCACACTGGGGCAACTCTGGAATTGTTACTTTGGGACTTGTCTTCGTTTCTCTCTTATGATGGATTGCACATTTCCTGTATCCATGTCCTTCCCTTTCTTGTTTCATTCTTTTGTTTTTCTGACACTCACCTTCCAGCTGTTTCCTAAAAGGGGGAGATGGGCACATGAAATTTTCCTGGCTTCTCTTCTTGCATGTCTTCAATATTTATATAAAATGTCGAAACAACTGATTAATAAGTTAGCTGATTATAAGATTCTAGGTTCAGGGATGCCTGGGTGGCTCAGTTGGTTAAGCAGCTGCCTTCGGCTCAGGTCATGATCCCAGCGTCCTGGGATCGAGTCCCACATCGGGCTCCTTGCTCGGCAGGGAGCCTGCTTCTCCCTCTGCCTCTGTCTGCCTGTGCTCTCTCTCTCTCTCAAACAAATAAATAAAATCTTAAAAAAAAAAAAAAGATTCTAGGTTCAAAGTCACTTTGACCTATTATCTTCTGGCATCCACTGTTACCCTTGAAAAGTCCAAAGCAATTCTGATTCTGATCCTATGTATATGATTTTTCCTCTGTGAAAGTGTATTTGAGTGTTCAGGCTGCTAAACAAAATAGCATAGGTTGACTGGCTTGAACAACAGAAATTTACTTCTCATGGCTCTGGAGCCTGTGAAGTCTAAGATCAAGGTCCCCACCTTGATCTCACCTTTCTGGGAAGGGCTCTCTTCTTGGCTTGCCGACAGCTTGCCCTGTCTTCACAGAGCAGAGAGAGAGAGAGAGAGAGAGAAAGAGAGAGAGAAAGAGGGAAGAGGGAGCTTTCTGGTAACTCTTACTATAAGGACACTAATCCTGTGAGGTCAGAATCCCACACTTATAACCTCATTTAACCTTAATTATTGCTTTAATCCAAAGATAGTCAAATTGGGGGTTAGGGCTTTAACATAAATTTTGAGGGTATCCAATTCAGTCCATAGCAGCAAATATATAGATTCCTTCCTTTATCCCTGGAATTATGAAATTTTCATGATGTGGGCTTACTATTGGCTAATCCAATCAGTCCTTTAGTTCTGGAGCACTTTATATATATATATATTCTTTTTTCCTTTCTCTCATTTCCTCTACTATAATCTCTATCCTCAAATGCTGTATCTCTTGAACTCATCTTTCTCATATTGTCCCACTGCCTTTTGTCTTTTTTAAAAAAAAAGAATTTATTTAAATTATTTCTTTGACAGAGAGAGAGAGGGAGATCACAAGTAGGCAGAAAGGTAGGCATAAAGAGATGGGAAGCAGGCTCCCTACTGAGCAGAGAGCCCGATGTGGGGCTCGATCCCAGGACCCTGAGATCATGACCTAAACCAAAGGCAGAGGCTCAACCCACTGAGCCCGCCTTTTGTCTTTTTATTCTGCTTTCTAGGCTATTCTTAAACTATTATTCAACCTTAATCTTTAATTTTTGATTATCCAACTTTTATGTCATAAGAGCTCTCTTTTATTCTCTGACTCTGTCTTACTTTCTCTCTTTCTCCTCACTCTATCTCATTCTGACTTTTCCTTACTTATGTGCAGACGTTAATTTTAGCTTTTGGAAACATCTTGTCTCACATAATTATGTTTGTTTTTGCCTTCCTTTTTTCCCGGTAGTTTGTCCTTAACTCTTTTCTTTTTCACATTGGAGATTTTTATCAAATTTCTGGACACGATTGCAGACCTGTCATATTTAAGAACAAAACAAGGAAAACATGATTAAAATGTTGGAGGTTAATGTGTATTGGTCAGCTCATGGTTTGGTAGGCTTCACAATTGAATTACTGCATGATCTGCTAGCCCTCGATGATAATATAGGAAGGCTGTTTTTCTACGACTAGGCAGTTCTTTGAGAGAAACATTTTCTAATTTTCAATTGTGTTAATGCTTATATTAAAAGGAAGACCATTAACCTTTTTCCAGTGTTCTGGGAGCAGAGTCTTAAGGTTTGGCATTGAGACTCCTCAGGATCCTACTATCCTTGCTCTTCTGACCCCCTGCTTCACTCTGGACTTCCACAGTACGTGGTGTCCTCAGACCAGGAGTCTGTGTTAGTTATCTCCAGAAACTATACCTCCTGCTTTCTTTTGGGTAGAGGTAAGATGGACCATCATAACCTTGTGGCACACAGAGTGTGGAGAGGATCATATGGCCCATCACTGGTGTAATGTTCTTGAAACCAATTCTCTCCTGGCTTTTCTTCCATGTCTTAGCTCCATATCCTGTAGGCTTTGAGTTGTCACTTATTTCCCCTTGCTAATTCATTTACCACCGTCCATTTATTTTCTTTCTTTCACAAATTTGTTTGCATTTCTTATCCATTGTTTTCTCTTTTCTCCACCCTTTTTGTAGGTTTGTTTTTCACAAAGTGTTCATAGAGGGTGTAGCTTTTGGTAAAGTTTTCTTCAGGGACGCTAAATGAAGATATTTTCATCATGTGTGTTACCTGAAAATGTGCTGTTTGAAACTAATGAAACTAATCATTTCAATGGTCAAAAAGAGCCCATCATAAGACAATCCTCTATCTCTTAAGTAATACGACTTCTCAGTATTACACTTGTCCCTTCCTTTTCAGTGATTAATTAATCTTAAAAAAGTCACCTACTTTCATATAATATTTGACTCTTAATATCTCTTTGTTATATTGTTTTCATAGATAGAAAAATTTATAACTAAATGTATTAAGGGAATCAAATAAAAGTAAATATATTTAATATTAGCTAATACTTGTGTGGTATTTTACCACCTAATGCTCAAGATAAGATTGATATATTGATAAGTTCTTAATTATTATAATATGGAAATATATTTTTCATGTATTTGGAAGAAGACTGAACTTGAATACATTAGTAGCTGGAATGATTAGGGAAGTGAATTTTGGAACTAGAAAATCCTGGCCTTGAGTGCTTTGTAAGATGAGTGACCTTGAACATGCTACTTAAATACTCTTTCTTTGTTCAGTTTTGTTTTGTCTCTTTTGGTCTACAATGGGGATAAATACAGTTAAGTATTTTCTTCATAGAATTATACTGAGAATTACTGGAGATAATCCAGGTTCATCTCAAAGCATAGTGACTGACATAAAATGAGTGCCCAATAAATTTTTCTAACATTAAAGTGATTATAATTAATATTAACAAACTATTGATTGGTGTAAGACTCCTGGATCTTGAAAAGAAGATCCAGGGAAAGCTTACAACAGTCAAGGGGTTCTGTGGAGTAAAACATGAAATAGAATTTCACAACAGAATGAGTGTCTAATTCTAGAGCTATGTGGGATGAAGAAATACTAGATATATAATGGGAATGTCAGAACACTAAAGATCAAGAAGAAAGAAAGCCCTAAAGACAAAGTAACTTTAATTATCCATATTTTGTAATTTGTTAAAAATTTCTGAGGTTTTAATGCATTCATCATTTCACAGATGAAGTTTTCCAACTACATGGTTATTTGAGGAATAAAATTCAACTTTACATTAAAAAACTGAATACCCACAATTTCACCAGAACACCAGGCCTATGCAGAGTTATTACTCAAATATGTATTATGTGAACAGAACATCTGCACTGACTATGTAAAAAGAGAGGCATTTTCTTTGTTTAGTTGACACTTTCATTTATATGGAAAATTCAGTGCTAAGCTTCTATCTATTCATGTTGTGTCACCTTTTGATTCATCTCTTGTAAAAGTCAATATGTCACTATTCTCTGTAAGTCAGTGTAGACTGATTGGAGTGCTGACTTTAAAGACAGGTCAGAAAGTCATTGCAAAAAAAGGCAACAACCTTTATGGGAACAGAATGAGGCTAAATGTCAAGAATAAAAGATTTAGATGCAATCTAAAGATTGACATGCAAAATGTTTAACTGTATTGCTGGGATATCAGGTTCCATGTCATGTCAAACTGACCGAAGCTCATGGGACAGCTGTGCAGAGTCACTCTGGAATACCACTTCCTTCCCAGTTTCTCTGAAAGAAGGAGAGGAAGGAGAAATAACTGGGTATCATTTTATGCAAGAGGCACCCATCTATCCTAAGGCAGATGAGAAATCTCAACACAAAGGGAAAAAAGAATTCCAAGTTCAGACTCCGGGTTTTCCATTCTGTCATCAAGTTTCAAATGAAAACCAGTTCTTTCTCTGGAGGAGCGGGGACATAAATGTCATCTTCTTTTTTTGGTGAACACTATACCCATCAAAGATTCATATAAAAGAGACATAATATCTTTCATGTGGGTAAAATTATTGTGTACAATTTATGACACTTGGAAGAAGCCTTCAGCAATTCGTGAAACTTTCCTATTGATTCCTGGAAAAGGTGTTCAACTTAGATCATCCTTGAACCTTGACCCATTTTGTAGACTTGCCCTGTGTTGAGTAGGTAATGATACTAGAGAACCAAAGTGAACATGGACTGAGACTGAAATGATAATGTTGCAAGTGAGTTACTGTTACATTGGTACTAGAGCAGACTAGCCAAAGGTCAGATATATCTATTACTTCCATTAATTTTAAATTTGATATGATTATTTTGTTTAACAGTCAAAAGGATTGCCTTGACTCTTTTCATGATTTATCCCATTTTAACAAATACATATTAGGGTCCATCCCACATGCCACATACTGTGCTTGGTGCGGAGAGAAAAACAAAGAACCAGAACTTTGAATTCAAAATTTTCTGTCCCATAGGAAGTCAGGCACAAAGCAGGTAATAGTATCATTGCAGGTATAAATAGGCACAGAATGTCTTAAAACCATGTAGCTGAACACCAGAGTTCAAAGTTGTCTTCCTCAGGAAGGCAACATCTTAGCCGGGTCTTAAGGAATGTGTAGTGGTTATTAAGAGCATTCCAGGCAGAAGAACTACAATTAGCAAAGCTACAGAGACATGAATATGCATGATTCACTCAGATACCACAAGTGATTCAGCATTATTGTGAGAAAACGGTTGTATAGTAAACAGACATGAGACCACAGAACAGCAATGTTTTATGTTCTATTAGAATTTTTTACAATGATGAAAATATTCTACATTTGTACCATCTGACATAATACCACTAGCCACATGTGGCTACTGAGCACTTGAAATGTGGTTAGCAAGCTGAAGAAATGAATTTTTAATTTTATTTAATTTTAATTAATTTCAATTTAAATTGTCATGTGTAGCCAGTAGCTACCATTTCAAGCAGCAAAATTAGAGAAGGGCATGCTATCCATGTACAGCAGGCAAAGCCCCTTGGAGATGTTTCTGACAACATTTGGAAAGCCCTTGATGATTTTAAAACAAGGAGGTGGTATGGCAGAATTTATGTTTTAAACAGATTACACTGACAACAGCATAGAGCATGGATTTAAAGTGAGAAGCCATGAGTCAGGGAGAATAATTTAAACACCATTGTTTTTATCTAAATGAGAGACCAGTAACAGAGATAAATGGATTGATGGGAAAATATTTTAAGAAGTAAGGGGCTTGGTGGGAAGGAGGGATGACAGTAAGATTCCGGGTTGGGGGACCATGTTTATCCTAGTGCCAATGGCATGAAAGAACTCCATGGTGACCGTGGTAAGATCATAGAAAGGCATTTATATACAAGCTTGCTGAGAAGGGGAGAGTATCCAACACTGATAACCACAGATCCCCCAAAATAAAACTGTCATCAATCAAAGAATCACAGCACACTAGCATCTGATGTTTCATCCTGCCTTCTTTGGGTCAAACTATCATTTACCTGCGGGTGATGTTATTCCTTGATTCCATGGAATCATGGAATCATGAAAATACAGCTAACATAGAAGTACGGCTGAGGGAGATCTCTTATGACTTTTTCAAAAATATCTGAATCTACTGTTGCCTAAAATCAGATGTTTACAGAATTTTTAGTTACATGACTCAATAAATGTCCTTTTTTTTTTGGTGCCTATTTTTGGTTAGGTAATCTGTGTTGGCTTTGCAACTCTCAAAAATGAAATACTCGTGTCTAAATTCTGAACCTTAGTCAGTTGACATTGACTATTTTGCTGTTCCCACTCCCATCAATGCAAGAAATGATGCTTTGGACACTGTAAAGTTTTTCCCAATATTTTCCGTTTCTCTTCGGTGTAGGGGATTTTTGGAGCAATTAGAGATGCTATTATTTTTGATCAGGATTAGATGCCCATGAAGAAACTTTCCAGCAAGTCTATTTCGCCTACAATTGCTCAGTAATTGAGACAACCTTGGCAACTGGAGGCAGGTGATTTTCCATTGTAATGAAATTCAGGTTTTTCTGTCATACTAAAGAAGAGAGTAACTACAGTGAAATCTTTCTTCCTTCCTCTCTTCTCTATTTTTGAAAAAGGCTCAGAGGGTCTTGGGGTGATGTTTTTCAAACATAAAATTTAGACCCAAACATATAATTTCTTTAAAACAGCAGCACTGACATTGTCTTAATATAAAATGATTTTACTCATGCTTTCAAAACTGATAGCAGTTTTAAAAAGTCATTAAATGGCCGTTGAGTTATGATAATATTCCAAATGTATAGCTGTCATGTTATCACCCATTACTAGGTTCAGAAGGTAGGATCTGGAGTCCTATTGCCTAGATTCACACTTCAGGTACCACCTACTGTGTGATATCGGGCAGGTTTCTTAACCTCTCTGTGAGCTATATGTTAAATGAATAATTTTGAATAGTGCCTGACAGATAGAAAGGACTCAAGACATACTGGTTCTTATACTAGGTACATTACAGAGATTTGCCAACAAAATATATGTTTTTATAACTATGCAAGTTGGACATATATAGGTATTACTGATTTGACTACTTTGGGAGAAAACAGATGTAGGGCAAATCATTTCAGTTCAAATAATCAAATAATATGTCTAGCAAGTTAAAAATACAAGGAAAAAATCCTGCCTTAAGGTAAAAGAAGCTAAAAGGATAAAAATCTCACCAGTCATTCAGCAATTAATTTAAAAATTCATTCTATGAGTTATGGTTATAATGTGACTAATGAAATCAAAAGGCAGAGAAGAGTCTAGTACACCAGTAGGTAACAGGTGGACACAACAAGGCCTTGCCCCTTTAGTCATCAGCTCAGCGGGTCTGCTTTTCTGTTTCTTTTTTGTCAAGAAGCGTTAGTATCTGATGATCTGTGTGATGATTACTCGCTGGTGATCTCAGTGAAATGTGTTTGCCGGCTTACTCCGGTTTTAATTGATTGATGTTCCCGTTATAGGAAACTCGGCTGCACTCCATCCTAAGTGATGTACTGCTGGCAATGTTTGTACAAAGGCCAACGAGTGAATGGACCACAGAGATAGCCTTTTAGTCCAGACGTTGCTCCGTTCTTCCTGGGCAGGAACAGGCTCGCAGGTGAAGAAACAGAACACATCTGGCTACTGCAGCTGCCTTTGATGTTTATTTTGTAGTTGGCAAATTTCAAATACAATCAGGGATTAAAATACTTGCTAGTGTCTCCTCTCTGTCATTACTTGGCATGTTCCAATGGTATTCCTGGATGCCCTTTATTCACATGTTATATATGGAAAATGTGGACCCACTGGATCACTTGAAAGCAGTTTTTTGTTTGATTGTTTTTTGTTTTTTTTATAATGCAATTCCTAAGTAGTTGGGCTCAGGACAGAGACTGAAATCTGGCTCCTGGTTAGCCTGAGCTTACTGGTTAATTAACATAACCTCCCTGACCCTCAGCGCATTTGTTTTTGTTTTTATGATTTTATTATTTGACAGGAGAGAGAGAGAGAGAGAACACAAGCAAGGGACAGGAGGAGTGGAAGGAAGAGGGAGAGGGAGGAGCAGGCTCTCTGCTGGGCAGGGAGCTGGATGTGGGGCTCAATCCCAGGACCCTGGGATCATGACCTGAGCCCAAGGCAGACAGGTAATGGACTGAGCCACCCAGGCACTCCTAGCTAACTCATTTGTAAAAAAAATCAAAATTACAATACCTGCTTCCTAGAATAACTGTAGAGTTAAATTAGATAAGACTTACAGATGAATGGCACACAGTATGGCTTAATAAATGGGAGGTAAAAATAAGTAGTATCATCATAATAAATTACAAACACAGTTTCGTAAAAGAATTATTACATATTTCAATTTGGCAAGAGTTGTATAATGTCCTTTTTTTAATGACATGGCTGAGAATTTGCCATTTTCTTTACCATGCATTAAAGAGAGAGAAAGAATAATATAGAAATTAATAAAAAGAAAGAGAAAAAGATGAAAAAGAAGAAGATATGACTTGGTTATTTTCCCCAATATTTTAGTATAAACAATATAAAAATTCAATGCAGTTGAATCTCAGTGAACATCATATGACCACTATCCTTTGGTTTTGTTAAAAATGAAGTATTTTATTCCTTACACCACACACGAAAATAGACTCAAAATGGATGAAGGACCTCAATGTGAGAAAGGAATCCATCAAAATCCTTGAGGAGAACACAGGCAGTAACCTCTTTGACCTCAGCCGCAGCAACTTCTTCCTAGGAACATCACCAAAGGCAAGGGAAGAAAGGGCAAAAATGAACTATTGGGATTTCATCAAGATCAAAAGCTTTTGCACAGCAAAGGAAACAGTTAACAAAACCAAAAGACAACTGACAGAATGGGAGAAGATATTTGCAAATGACATATTAGATAAAGGGCTAGTATCCAAAATCTATAAAGAACTTACCAAACAACACCCAAAGAACAAATAATCCGATCAAGAAATGGGCAGAGGACATGAATAGACATTTCTGCAAAGAAGACATCCAGATGGCCAACAGACACATGAAAAAGTGTTCCACATCACTCGGCATAAGGGAAATGCAAATCAAAACCACAATGAGATACCACCTCACACCAGTCAGAATGGCTAAAATGAACAAGTCAGGAAATGACAGATGCTGGCGAGAATGCGGAGAAAGGGGAACTCTCCTACTGTGTTGGTGGGAATGCAAGCTGGTGCAACCACTCTGGAAAACAGCATGGAGGTTCCTCAAAAAGTTGAAAATAGAGCTACCCTATGACCCAGGAATTGCACTACTGGATATTTACCCTAAAGATACAAATGTAGTGATCCGAAGGGCATGTGTACCTGAATGTTTATAGCAACAATGTCCACAATAGCCAAACTATGGAAAGAACCTAGATGTCTATCAACAGATGAATGGATAAAGAAGAGGTGATATATATATATACACACACACACACACACACTGGAATACTATGCAGCCATCAAAAGAAATGAAATCATGCCATTTGCGACAATGTGGATGGAACTAGAGGGTATTATGCTTAGCGAAATAAGTCAATCAGAGAAAGACAAATCATATGATCTCCCTGATATGAGGAAGCTGAGAGGCAACGTGGGGGGGTTTGGGGGTAGAAAAAGAATAAATGAAACAAGATGGAATTGGGAGGGAGACAAACTATAAAAGACTCTTAATGTCACAAAAAAACTGAGGGGGGGTGGGTGGAAGGGGGGGCAGGGAGAGGGTGGTAGGGTTATGGACACTGAGGAAGGTATGTACTATGGTGAGTGCTGTGAAGTGTGTAAACCTGGTGATTCACAGACCTGTACCCCTGGGGCTAATAATATATTACATGTTAACAAAAAAATAAAAAATTAACAAAAAATAAAAAAAAAGAAATGAAGTACTTTAAAAGGTATTGGGTTTAGAAGGCTCATTCTAGTTTAAGGAAGAGCTAAGTCTTACAAGTTAGAAAAGTTAATGCCAAAACTGCCTGGCCAAGTCTGGGCTGCAGAGCATGCTGTGGCACAACCTTGGACATCCACATTGTTAAATGTGGGGGACTTTCCATGTTACATCAAACACAGATCCCCACGACCACCAATGGAAGGAGAATTTCCAGCTGTGTGGGTGTGGAGAATGAGGGTCACCTACATGCACACTGGAATAATGCAGTAGTTATTTATCTCTGGTGGAAAATAACAAATGAGTCAACAGAAGAGGGCAATTCACAGTCACCCTGAAGAATGAGAGAACAATCAGTCTTACTTTTTATTTGTATTTTTGGAGGCATCTTCTCCATATATTTCTCAACTCCTGCTTACTTAATTCCCGGTTCCTGCCACTATTTACTCCAAATGGACATGCTACCTAACCCTTGAGATTCTTGTCCAACCATAAAGAACCCTTGCCCCTTACTACTGTCTAAGATAGGCTGGTATTTTCATGTCCATTTATACCTGTCTATATCTATATATGCTTATGTAATAGTTATTTATTTTATTTACCTAGACACAGACATACCATTGTTGTTTTCTTAATTAAATACCAAGGGAGAAAATTAAAAAGGCAAAGAGCTCATATGCAACAAAGTAAATGCATTGACAAGCATGAGAGCTGCTTCTACAATAGTGATCAAGTGCCAGGATAAATCATAGTCATGCCTGCTCTGAGTTTCCTAAAATAATTACTCTCTCAGATCAAAACCTTATTATGTTTTGTTGATACCTTGCCTAGCTTACTTCCTTCTACATTTCCTTCCTATTAACCATGAAAGACCTCCACTTTCTTCCCTCTTGTGATTGTCTAAATTGTTTAAAAAACAAAATTCTTCTTTTTTTAAATTTTTTTGGACATGCTAGAGGATTAACTTTGTAGAAGTGTCACTTGCAGATTTTCTTTAGTTTTCTATAGGGATGAAAACTGAGTAATTTTCTTAGAAGAATTTTTTTAAGATTCATTTATTTATTTTAGAGAGACTATGGTGGGGAGGGGCAGAGGGAGGGAGAGAGAGAGAATATTGAGAGAGAAAATATCAAGCAGATGCCCAGCTGAGTGTGGAGCCTAACATGGGGCTCAATTTCATAACCCTGACATCATGACCTGAGCCGAGATCAGGAGCCAGGCACTTAAATGACAGCCACTGAGGTGCACCCCAAATTGAGTAAATTCCTTACACTGGCGAAGAACAAGTACAATATTGAGTTATATTTTACCATTGGTATAATTGATTTCATAATATTTTGGCAGTTCTATGTCATTTTTCTGACCCTTGGGAAATGATTCCCTTGGAAGGGGCTGGTGAGGGGCACACCAGACCCTATGCATGGGCAACAACCTCTTTGTTCCTTCACTGGCGACTTCAAAAGACCACATTGCAGCCTGGTCACATATCAGACTCTTTAGCTGAGAGTGGGTTTCTTGGCACCATTAGAACATATACTGTAACTGAAGTGGCATTTCAGGTTCTCCACCTTAATTGTTCTATATATAGAATAGCAGCTTTCTCTTTAATGTGTCCTAAATACCTGTCTCCACCAACAACACAAGGATAGCACGGCTGAAAAACATGCTTCCTGAGTGGATAAATGTGTGCGTATCAATAGCTTCAGCATGACCTTTGTAAATCCATGTAGTTCTTGCTATCACAGGTTAAAATGAGCTCATTGACTCAAGACCTTATTTGGGGCATCCCAGATTTCTTTACCTTTTTCACTTTTACCACCTTACTCTTCTCCTTTTACCTTTTTTTTTTTCCCCTGCTGTGTGGTAACTATGTCCAGAGCATGGTGCCTCCTTGGTGGTTCTGTAGAACCTCTCTCCATCCCTCCCCAATCCTGCAACAACACTCCTCCCCAGCTTTCTTTCTACTCTCTGAGATTCTGTAAGTGGTCCCTGTGATCCTTGTGCCCTTGAGCTCCTTGGAATGCATCATGGTGTTAGCAGCATTATCTTCCCCTCAGTCCTGTGTGTGAAAAAGAGGAAACAATACTTGCTGTCATCCCTAGACAGATGATGGACTGGGGTAAACAACAGTCACTTCATATCCAAAACATGATAAACCGGCACTAGTCCGATTGGTCCTCTCCTCTGACCTTAATTCTCATCGATTTTTCTCTTGCTTTTACAAATAACTGAAAGGACTTCAAGTTGTCTTGAAGATAAGGAGCATGATCTGGACATGAAGGTTTCTCTTTTTCCTTTTTTTTATCTCTGATCTTTTTCTAAGCCTGACCGAATTTCCTGATTTACAATTAAGTGGGCTGTGGAGAGCGCCACTATTTTCCATATTGCAAAGACAAACTAGATAATGGACACAGACCCCCCTCTCCTGTGTGTGGTTTATAATAGGGGAACAGAGGGACACGCATGCCTTTTCTATACTCGTGTGTATTCTGTAGCCTCATGTCAGATACATTTTAGCAGACTGTAGCTTTCAGGACAAGGTAAGAAACAAAACTTGAAAATTAAAATTTAGTCATACTAGACAAAAGGAGTTGGTTAGATGCTGGGAATGGACAGCAATACCTGTACAGATAGATAAAAGATTACTCCAGACTTTGCTGTGAAAGAGAGGAGGAGGCAAGGGGGTCAATGCTCAGAGACTGAGACCCTTTGCTCTTCTTTGCTCGCGATTTTCTTGGTCCTTCAGGATAATCACAAATCCTTATCAGTGTTTCTCAAGCACCAGATGTGGACAAGGGGTCTTACTGAAACTGGGAGCATCTGTTTATGGGAAAGATATGATATGCTAAGCTGTGTGTTCTACTAAACATAGCTGAAGGGACAGTGCATGCATCTCTTAGATTGCAAGGTGGCTGTTTGGGCTAAGAAAGCCTCGGGGAAGGCAACTCCATGGGGCATTCCAAGGGCAGCGTGGTCCTGGTCATGCATGCCTTGGCATTCCAAAGGCCTATACCCTTCTCTGAAACCTTCCTTCATCCCCAAGGGCCTCTGTGTTATATTTTAGCAAGCTAGGTATTATGGCTGATTTCATGCTGTACATTAACCCCAACAGTTAGATGTACTACATAATCTCCCTCTTTCCCATCTTAATAGTGTTGAATGAATAGTTTATTCTGATGATTGCTTAGTTAACAGTTATTGAGTAAATGCCCTATATTCATTATTTCAATGAATTTCATGGTGCAGAAGACTTAACTTGTATCACCTTATATTACTAGAAGGTTCAGAGGTAGGTCTAGCTTTAGGTCAATCTGGAGAAAAAGGTTCCAGATATATCCCTCATAATACAACATTTCTTCATCTCTTAGTGTTCCTTGAAACAATTTTCCCCTCATGATTGCAGGATAGTTGCCAGAAGACTGCTACATCTACACACTTACAGGTTTCAAGCCTAAGAAAATCGCTAAGATTTATCCTATAAACAGCTTAGGTCATGCACCCACCTAGAGCCAATCACCATGGCTTAGAGAATGGGACACACAGGATGGCTTAGACAGAGTCCCTAAACCTTAGAGTTAGGCCCCCTAAAACCACGTGGATTGAGACTGGATTGCAGATTCTCTCAGGGGATAAGGCAAAATTGAAATATTCATGCCATTACTTACTATGTTTTGAGATGTGTAGGAGGTAAAGATGAATCCAAAATAGTCTCTGCCCTTAAACATAATGTAAGTTACAAAGAGTAAAACTCTATCAGAGAGATTAGGAAAATGTGCTATGGAGATCTGGGAGGGAGACACTGAGAGGAGAAAGGCATCAGTGAAAGCTTTGGGGGAGTGCCATGTTGATGGCCTTAGTAGGATTTCTACATTCAGGAATAAACAGCAAAGACAGGAGAAACAGAACACAGCCTGGACTTAATCACACAGTAAATGGAAGACTGACACAGAGAGGTGTAAATCATAAGCAAAAGCACAAAGAGTGAAAGCAGCCAGCTTTCAGAAAACTATGGAGTTGTAAGTCTCTTTAAAGTATGTAAAATGAGGGTGGGTTCATCAGAGGTAAGTTTAGAAGGTTGCTTAAGACTAAGTTATGGAGGTCTTGGTACCTCTGCTTAAGAGGCACTTAACCTTAGTCTGTAGGCAGCTAGAATCATTGAAGCTCTTCAACACAAGAAGAGCATGATCAGAACTGTCAGTGAGACTGATCTAAAAGTGGAATGTAATAGCTTAGAGGAGGAGACAAGCCAGATAAGAAATAAATCAGTGAAGAATTAATGAAGGCTTGAGAGGATTATTTCTAGTTTTTTTTTTTTCTTTTTTCATGGCTACTAGTATATATTTGAGACAGAGTATGCCAAAAATATTAGCAAATACTGGATAAAGCAGTGCAAGCTAGCGGGGCACCTGGGTGGCTCAGTTAGTTAAGCAGCTGCCTTTGGCTGAGGTCATAATCCCAAGGTCCCCCTGCTTGTGTACTCTCTCTCTCTCCTGTCAAATAAATAAAATCTTTAAAATAACAATAACAATAATAATAATAATAATAATATAATAAAAAGAAGTGGGATCTAGGAACAATGCCACCTATGAGTCAGGACAGATCTGAGTTTGATTACTTTGGAAGCAACCTGGGGTGCCTGGGTGGCTCAGTGGGTTAAAGCCTCTGCCTTCGGCTCAGGTCGTGGTCCCAGGGTCCTGGGATCGAGCCCCACTTCGGGCTCTCTGCTCGGCAGGGAGCCTGCTTCCTCCTCTCTCTCTGCCTGCTTCTCTGTCTACTTATGATCTCTGTCTGCCAAAAAAAAAGGTAAAAAAATATTAAAAAAATCTTTAAAAGAAAATTGGAAGCAACCTGGTAGTGTGGCTGATTTTGTAAAATGATCTGCTTTGCACTGTTTGGGTCAAGGTCAGTGGTTCTTAGCATTGACATCTTTGAACGAGCAAGAAATAATTAGTCTGAGCTGGGACCCCAGGTAAGTGTATTCCTAAAAGGCACTCCCCAGGTAAATCTATTGTGTGGCTGGGGTTGAGAATCACTGATCTAGTGGGAAGGATATTTAATTGCTTGCTTAGCAGCTCCAGTTCTAGTCCCCGCTCTGCCTAAATTTTCTATAACAGGGCATGAGACATTTAACTTGTTTGACCGAAGTAATATGTACAGACATGCTACATAAAGCAACTTCTTGACATTGTAGGAGGACAAAACACTCATTTTAGAATCAGACCTACTTGAGTTGAATCCAAGCTCTACTTCCTAGCTCTGTGACTTTGGATGAATGACTCAACCTTTTTGAGTCTCCCTAAAAGATTTAGGAACTTGTACCGCATCATAAAAGAAATGAGAGGTAGAGCTGGAACTTGAACTCAGGTCTTCCCAAAATGCCCTTACACTCAAACTTTCTTTAGTCAAGGGGAAAGCAAAAGTGGACTCCAACAGCCTGAATATGTAAATTGGCTATTTTATCTTTCAGCCTCAGCTCACCCATTTGCGCAGTGGTGAAGCCTGGGTACATGATCTCTTCCAGATTTACAAGAGTAGCAGGAAGCATTTATGCACCGCTCAGTGTGTACCGGAGGCTATGTAACACGGAAAGCATGCATAAACTTGAATGATACAAGTTACAAGCTCGGTGTTGTCGCCATCTCCGTGTCAAACGAAACACTTGAAGTAGTGGTCAAATAACTCACCAAAGATCACACACCATGTAAGTACAGGTTTTGAAGCTATGTGATCTATTGCCAGAACCCTCACTTTTAATCTCTATGCTTTAGTTTTAAAGCTTTTACTACCGCGTATATGCTGTATCAGGTGAAGTCCTTTTGGACTGGTAAATGGTATTAACAGAATGTGCTTTTGAAGTGAAATGCTACTGGAGGCAAGAAATGCCTCATGAAGTAACTGAACACACTGTAGGCTCCTGACATGACAAAATTTCAGATTTTACCGAGTAACCTAGCTCCTCTTCCTGGAAGGCAGCCTCTCACTTTCAAGGGTCGTGGAATCAGAGTCTAAACCGATATTAACAGAAATGTGTAACGAACAATAAATCTGCCTCCTGTGCACAGATAGGACAGAAAAGGCTAGTATGCAATGGCAATCTCATAAAAACATTATTAGCAGATAAAACAGCACCATGAAATCTAGTGGGATTAATGGGTGGGCAGTAAATCTGACAGATCTCGAATGAGGAGAATTTGGATTTAATGCCATTTAGAATTTGCCTACATAGAAACAGAATCTCTCTGATAAATTATACTCATGTTAAATGAAGTTTATTCTCCACCTCTCTAGGAAAGGGACAGACAGAATGCTCTGTAGGGAATTGTTTCTGTTTTTGTTAGAGGAAACAGAATGCAAACAAGATGAGAAAAGAATAGAAGGAATTGCTTGTTCCATCTTTAGGCCAACTGACCCCCAGTAGTCTGTGGCTATGGAAATACTCTGGTTTTATAAAGAAACGGATCCACTGGTGTTCTTTTAGGGGTAGAGACAGAGCATCTTAAAGACCTCATATAAATTCCCTTATTGACTTCCCGTTAAAGAGAGCTAAGCCATTAAATGGAATTAGAGCTATGAGGCAGGTGCTACACACACATAACAAAGTCAGGGCAGGGGACTCAACTCTGCATTCTTCTAAGAAAACAGTGTTTATCAACAAAATCCACAAGATCAGCATCTTAATAGTTTACAAGAATACTTTTGGAAATATGTCATTCATGACTCGTGCTATACTTTTAAATGTCCAAAAACACATATTAAGATGCTTTTTTTAAAAAAGATTTTGTTTATTTATTTGACAGACAGAGATCACAAGTAGGCGGAGAGGCTGGCAGAGAGAGAGGAAGGGAGGCAAACTCCCCGCTGAGCAGAGAGCCCCATGTGGGGCTCGATCCCAGGACCCTGAGATCATGACCTGAGCCAAAGGCAGAGGCTTTAACCCACTGAGCCACCCAGGTGCCCCAAGATGCTTTGTTTTAAGATGGTAGGCATCTTCTCAGGTTCTCTTAGTGACACAGGAAAACACTGCAGAGGCATCAAAATTATAATCATTTCCCCCAAGTCCCATCAGTTGATGGAAGTGAAAGAGAGAAAAAAATATATACGTAAACATTTTGTATTATATGTAAACATAACATGAATTATATCATCCCACTTAGAAAACAGGTACATTCCAGGTATTCACTCCAAAGATACAAATGTAGTGATTCAAAGGGGCACCTGCACCCCAATGTTTATAACAGCAACATCAACAATAGCCAAATCATGGAAGGAACCCAGATGTCCATTGACAGATAAATGGATAAAGATGTGATATAAATATATATATTAAGATATGTATATATACAACACACAAACATATATACATATATAATGTACATATATATTAGTCATCAAAAAGAATGAAATCTTGCCATTTGCAGTGACGTGGATGGAACTAGAGGGTATCATGCTAAGTGAAATAAGTCAATCAGAGAAAGATAATTATCATATGGTTTCACTCATATGTGGAATTTAAGAAATAAAACAGAGGATCATAGAGGAAGGGAGGGGAAAATAAGACAAGACAAAATCAGACAGGGAGACAAACCATAGGAAATTCTTCATCATAGGAAACAAACCAAGTTTTGCTGAGTGGTGATGGTAGGGTAACTGGGGGCTGGGGGCTGGACATTAAGGAGGGCACAGGATATAATGAGCACTGGGTGTTATAGAAGACTGATGAATCACTGAAACCTACCTATGAAACTAACAATACATTATATGTTAATTAAATGAATTTAAATTTAAAAAAGATAAAGAAAACAGATGCAAACATTAAATTTAAAATTTTCCTTTCTAAAAAAAGAAGGTATATTGAAACACAATTATTTGCAATTATAACTATAAGCACTTCAAGCCCGAGGTCCATGTCCCATATATCTTTAGGGCCAATGGTGCCTTTGTATACCAAGTTCTGAGTAGATGTTTTGGAGTTTTGTTAAGTGTAGGCAGTTCGGAGTTAAATCTACATGTCAGTGTTTACTTATAATGAGTAAGTAAACAGAAGAAAACTCCCAAAGTTTGTATTTTAATAACTTGACAAGGGTAAAACATTGTAGATGATATTAACATACATTTAATTCACTGGACCACACAAAATATAAATCAATGAGAGAAAATTTTATATACTTCCTCTGACTCCTTCCTGCTATCAGTGCTAGCCAAGTGCATCTCTACTGAGCAGACTTTATAGCATTTCTACTCTAATTAGGCTCTATCAATTTCCTCCCACAGTGAAATGACCTTGAAACATAGAAAGCTCTTTCATTGCTAGCTTAAAAAATGCTTTCTTGTGAGATTTCAAGCCCTTCTTCAGTTCTCAGGCCTAATATCTTTCCAGCAAGGGCATTCTTAAAAATACTCTTTGGAATGAATATGCCATAAATAAACATGTCTAAACTTCACCTCTTAAAAACATAAAAATTTCTGAGAAAAATGTTTTTTATCTGAACACTGGAAATTTTTGAGAGGGAGCTAGGAGGTGTTATTATTTTGTCTGCTCTGATTGACCTAATCTAAATTCTCTCAAAACTGATAAGCACAGGGGCCCCTGGGTGGCTCAGTGGGTTAAAAGTCTGCCTTCGGCTCAGGTCATGATCCCAGGACCCTGGGATTGAGCCCCGAATCGGGCTCTCTGCTCAGCGGGGAGCCTGCTTCCTCCTCTCTCTCTGCCTGCTTCTCTGCCTACTTGTGATCTCTGTCTGTCAAATAAATAAATAAATCTTTAAAGAAAACCTGATAAACACAAATAGGGATCAGGCATATTATAAAATGTTGGTTTAAAATGAAATCTGCCTTTAAAACCCTGATCGAGGTAGTATGACCTTAGTGAATATAAAGACTAAGATTGATTACAGATTCTTTGTAAGTTTCTTAATTCCTGGAAGAATTCATTTATTTTTCAGTATAGTGTTGTGTTTTGTTGCTAGAGAGACAAAACTTTAAAATTTTATGAGTTGTAAATGCCAAATGTCCACTTGTCTTCAAAAGAAATCCAAAATAGATTATTTTCAAGGGAAAATTTGAAGAAAACACCCTACATTCTCAAATCTATTTTTTCCTGAAAAAAAATATTTTATATATATATATTTATATATGTATAATTTTTATGTTCCTTTGTAAGTCAATAAAATGAGACTGAAAATCTCTTGGATTTATTCATACAAGTATAAGATTATTATTTAGTGACTTATTAAAATATGGGTGATTGAAAAGCAGAAAGAAGACTTTGCTTTGGTTTTATAAGGTAATATATGGATATAGGAAATCATTCTTTCAAAAAAGAACAAGGACATCTTTTTCTCATTTTTTCAAGAAGGGACAATGCTGTCTTGTTCCCCCATGATATTCACTATTGTGAGAACGCATGTGCTTTTGCTGGAGCAAATAATTGAGAAAAAGTTCTTAGTACAGCTTGAGATAGGTTCTTGAATTTGAGAGACAACAAATGGAAACAGATACTGGCATCTGCTCCTGGCCTGAAGAGTCCTAAAAGCAAGAAAAAATACTGAAGTAATTTGTTCCAGCAGGATATGAAAAAGCCTGTGTGCCTGGGAATGGAAAGGGAGAGACCCAACACATCCTAAATCTTGCAGGCGTTTGGAAGATATGGAATGGATACCTAAGTGGCTCTAGTGGTTCCATAAAAGTTAGATGAGGGATAAGATCCAGGTATAACCAGAAGGACAGAGAGAAAGTACTAACGTTGAGGCTAAAAGGAGACATGGCTGCCCATTTCAGAACACCCTGTGTAGTGGATAAAGCGAGGAGAAGCTAAAGGCTGCCTGTGAAAAAACACACACACACACACACACACCACCACCACCACCACCACCACCACCACCACCACCACCCCCGCAGAGGCTGTCAGTTAGATGGAACAGAACAAGTTAGAGAAAAGCCTCTTTCCCACTTTTTTTTTTTTAAAGATTTTTTTATTTATTTGACAGACAGAGATCACAAGTAGGCAGAGAGGCAGGCAGAGAGAGAGGAGGAAGCAGGCTCGCTGCTGAGCAGAGAGCCCAATGCCGGGCTCGATCCCAGGACGCTAAGATCATGACCTGAGCTGAAGGCAGAGCCTCTTTCCCACTGACTAGAGTTTCCATGTTAATTAAAAATATCATCACCAGAGGACACTCAGTTGCTCCTACATACTATTTCTTGTCTAAGAAGGTAAGCATATATTTCACCATCATTTTAAGATAACACAATGTGAGAATTACCAGGAAGCTTAGAAATAATTTGACTTTGCTTTTTCCTGAGTGTCTTACATGAAAAGGTTTTGGGTTACAAGATGTAAGTAACTATTTCAAAAACAAAATAGTTACAGTTCTGTGGCCAGATAATCCCATTAAACTATGGGATAAACAAAGTTAAAAAGGATTCTTAAACAATTAATTTAAAATTATTTTTTGTTAACATGCTACTATGAATTGGGATCCTCCAAGGTATTGATTAAACTGTAATGTACACAGGAATAACTTGAGGGTTTTGTAAAAGTGACTTAGTATGGGGTGGGGCCTGGGATCATGAATTTCTAACAAATGACCAGGTTATGCCGGTGTCTGGGAGCTACAGCCTGAGCACCAATGCTCAGAGGGCTTTGAAGGAAATGGTTATCTATTAATCACCATTTCCAAAATTAATCTCAGCACAAAACTCATTACTATTAATTTTGTGAACACCAAGGTTCCCTCATATACAATCTGGAAAATATCTATATATCTAATCTCCTGGTTAAATTGGAAGCTAGTAAATCTCTTTTACACCATTTCCAGTGCATTTGTAAGTTTGGGTCTAATTCTGGTGAATGTATTTTAATTTCCAATTAGTAGAATCTGAATGAACGAGGTGTTCTGTATAATTAACTAAAGACAGGTCAACAAGAGACATTATAAGGTTGGAATGAGAATTTTCTATTTTATTTTTCTAAGTAGGTATTTTATTTTTTATAAAATAGGAAAGAGTTAAGCTCTGTTGAGGGCTCATTCTTTTCTCTGATGGAAAATAAATAACTAGTATTCCTCAGGGCAGAAACTAAACTCTAACAAGGAGAAAGAAAGGACATGTTCCTACTTTTTCATCTATGTAGGCATTCTGATTGATCCCTGGGGACTTTGCTTCATCTGGGCAACTTTAATTGGCCTCACTTGGAAATTCTTTTCTCTTCACCTGGAAGAGAAGTCAGATCTTAAAAAAAGAGAGAAAACATTTTTTAAAGGGAAAAGAAAATAAAAAGAAGGGAGAGAGAGAGAGAGGAAAGAAAGGGCAGAAGAGAAAAAGGAAGAGAGATTGAAAGGGACAGTGACAAAGTGTATGATTGTCATTTTCCTCAGGAATGTACAGCTTCCTGATTCCTCAGGATTACCAAAAGTTAAAGGATTACCT